>RCUC01144509.1:0-155451 GCA_003697995.1 Taxidea taxus jeffersonii
GGGGGGGGGTCCTCTCTCTCTCCCCCTCACCCTCTCTATATATATTATATATGATACACCAAGTAAATATTTTATCCCTAGCTATTTCTCTCCACAAATATAATACACTTCTAAAATTGCTTAACTAGGTAAATAATATACTGCAGATATTACTATGTTTTCAGATAACAGTATTACATTTCCATTCAAGTTAACAGAATAATTTGTGGAAACTGTAGCTACACATATTAGAATAAAAAGGTAATTTGTCACCTATCAACAAAACTAAGTTGGGGGAAATGGGCTTACTTTTAGAATAAGAATTACCACAAGTATAGCTAAAAAGAAAACAACATATTTATGTAATCCCAATTTTTAAAAATTAGAAACTCATTACAGAACACAATAGTAACACTTTAATCAAGAATGGGAAGATTATCACAGTCCAAAAAATTAAATCTGATGTACATGTTTACATTTTTACATAGTTCAATTTTTATGAAGAAATATATATATATATCTATATATAACACCTCAAAACAAGGTAGCAAACATCTACTTTTTAAACTCCTCGTTGGCTTTACAGGTTAATCCACAGAAAGTTTTCTACTGCTTAAGTTTTAAGAATTACGTGACCTGTTAAAGATCTAGTCAAGTCCTAGCTCAAACATGTGATTGGAGCACATCATCCTTAAGAAAATGGAAAGAAATGGAGGATTTCTTCAAATACCCCAGGTGCTGAAGCATTACAACTTATGTGTTTTGGTGTTAATATTTAGGTGTCCCTTAGTAATAGAATGCTGTCAACAATTTAAATAGCAAAAAACTTGAAAATACTTTGTGATATACATACTAGATTGAAGTGCCAAACTCACTTTTTTAAAAAAAATCTTTTGATGATTTTGATGATGATGATTTTGGTAAAACACAGTCATTAGCATTTAAAAATAATCTTGGTACGCAATGAAGTCAACATCTTAATTGACTTCAGAAAAAACATAGCAGATAATTGTTTTTAGTTATATTATACATTGGACATCAATTTTCATACTGTGTATAACAAAGCAATCAGTACAACATCAAAGTCACTTCTAAAATGCAGTTTTAGTTGAACTAATAAGAACAGGTTTAGCAGAATTATTTTATAAACTTCCATGGTACTTTAAGTATGGAACTCACCAATACTAAGGGAGAGGGGATCATATTTAGGAAAGCCAACGAGAGTATAGTAATTACCACTTTCCTCCAGCTGTCTGGTAATTCAACATAACTTGTACTTAAAAAAAAAAAAAATTATTGTACCAAAGAAGCTATTGAGATCTGTGTTTGTTGAAAGCCAGCTTGTATTAGCATGGCCTTTCTGTAAGCATTTTTCCCTCTTTAACCATTGATTACTTTGTCTATTATAATCAAGAAAAGAGGTGAATGGGAGTGGAGGGAGAATGGTAATCTGTAGGTTTAAAAGCAACCTTAAGAATGCCAAATGAAGAACTATAAAGTTTGAGAAATAATAGCTATTTATCCTTGTACTCTAGGGTGGCACGCTGAGAACTAAAGGTTTACCGTCGATCGAGGTCCCATCTGTTTTTGGTTATGAGGTTCATTAACAATAAATGTGCCTATTTTAACCACTTTTTATCAAGATTACTCTTTTCCATTATATTAAACTACAGTCTAAAGCCAAAATTAGAGAGCGGTGATTATTAACTTATTCAAAACACTGCTTCTAATGTTTCATGTGGATTATAATACAGAGCTGCTTTTTCTGAAATTGGTTGCCTTACCCTAGAGCAGAAGATGAATTTTAAAACATATGATTTGAAAAGAAAATACTTAACCCGTGGGGCAATTTGAGAAAAGGGGGGGGAGTATACAACAGCATCAAAGTTAATGCTACAAAACATATTAAGTAGTCATGAGGCTTTAACAGCATTTTAAGCTGTACAGCAAATAAAAGTGATAGATTATAATTTAGTTAATGTATTGACAATCAAAACATCATATAGGTCATGCAAAATTATCCTTCCAACACCCACCTATAAGAGTCTATTAAACACTCAGTCATCTTGTAAAAAGCTTTACATTATAAAGCAAAATTACATGCACATAAAACACCCAATTTACTCATTTAAACTCTATGCCCAAGGCTAAAGTTCACTAAACCTCAGTTTGGTATTGGAAAGAGCAACCACCAAGGGGCCTGCTGGACTGAGTACGGGAACTAACTATGGTCTCAACAGATGACGGGCTGAAGAGTTTCTTGAGTTACACATTTTAAAACGCATTTTAGTGTAACGTCTGGTTGTCACACTGAATGCAGGCTACTTTCTCAAAATCCCATTTCACTGTCCATAAACCAAGTCTATCTATGATAATTATTGAACAAAACAGTGAACTCAGATGCTATTATTTCTTCCAAAAAGAAAAAGAAAAACACAAAATTTCGATTTCAACAACCTATTTTTTGCAATGTGGGATCTTTTTCAACGAGTTTCTTGCTGGATCGCCTCATTTACCCCCAAAGAACCCCATAATCACATTTTAAGAGATTGTGCCCTTATCCATTCCATATGGCCGGCACAATCCAGGCCAAGCTTTCACTGTGACCTTTTAAAGAGACAAAGAAGCAAAGTACTATCTAGAAACAGAAACACTGCAGTTTTACTGAGTGAAATTAGCAAAACCGACCTGAAACTCACCACTTCAAAACTTGACAGCATATAAATAACAAAAACAAAGGAGATTTCCTTTGCAGCCCGGGTTCTTGAAGAGAAGTTCAAGACTGATGTTTTCTATGTCCTTTTTTTTTTTTAATTAAAAAAAAAAAAAAAAAGGCAGCAGACCTGAAGGCGACTTCCCCTGAAATTGTATTATTTTCTCTTCCCCTACCCCCGCCCCCCTAAGCGGGGGAAGGGCAGAAATAAATGTCTAGAAGAGTAGCCATGGGAGAGGGGTTAAAAAAAAAAAATCACAATTCGAAAAACAACATATATGGTTTGTAAAATGTCTAACCTCAGAGAACGGGGTTTTCGATGGGGGAGGAGGGGAGAGTGGGAAGTAGGGAGGAGGGAGAAGATAAAATTGATCTGACAAGTGATTCGTTGGGGGGAAAATCGTAAAAACAAAGCAAAACCCGTTATGAGCTGTACACTGTGGTGGTGCTGGGGAGACGAGGTGGTGACTGAGGAGTCTCTTAAAAAGAAAAAAAAAAAAAAGATCACTGCGGACAAGGTCTCCAGAAAGAAAAAAAAAAAAAAAAGGTCCCCTCGCTCCCTCCCTCCCTCCTGCTCGCTCGGGTTCTTCGGTGTGAGGACAGAAAGTCTACTTCTGGCTGTCACTTGCAATATTATTCTCCAATAACCCCGGAGAACGCAGAGAGGGGAAGGCCACCTCGCCTCTCCAATCGCCCCCACCCCCTCCCCAACAATTGCGACTAATTATTAACAAACCTTAAACTTTCTTTCCACAGCCTCGCAACCCCAACGAGGGCATCTACCGGGGGACAGCGAGGGTGGGGGGCAGAAGGTCGCGGAAAGAGCCCCGGAAAGGCACTGTAATGCCACTTTTGATTCGGCCCTCGCTTACAGCAGCCTCGAGGACCCTCTCCCAGCCCATTGACGCGGGGCTGCGAGCGCCTGGGGAGCTGAGTGAGTAGGGAGAGAGAAAGAGGGTTTGGGGGGGGAGGGGGAGGGAATCAGAAGGCACCCCCAGCCACCTCCACCGCCTCAGCAGCAACAAACTCCCCGCCCCCTCCCCCCAAAAAGTCGCCAAGCTCTCACTCAGCCAGAGTCCGAGGTAAACAACGAGCACCACAATGGCACTAGGACTTGGGGGGGAAAGAAACCCAGAAACCCCAACAAAACTGATGAGGAGTTTCCTGAAATGCAAGAGGGGGTGGGAAGCGTCCTCTGGAGTCGCCCCGGCTTTATGCTCGGTCCCCGGGCTGGGCTAGAGGGCGGCTGTTGCTGTTGTTGTGACGAGGCCGGTTGTTGCTGGGTGGCACAGGGAGAGGTGTGTGTGTGTGTTTGTGTGTGTGTGCGTGCGTGTGAGCGCGAGTCCCCGGACGGGGCTGCTTCTCTCTCTCTCTCCCTCGCTCGCTCTCCCCCGCGCTGCCGTCTCTGCCCCCATTAAATTATTAGTTGACTCATCCCGGCCGCTGTCGCCGCCGCCGCCGTGCCCAGCTCGGCTCCGCGCGTCCGCCCGGGCTGCAGCCCTCCACGCCGCTGTTCCTGCTGCTGCTGCTGCTGCCGCCGCCGCCGCTGTGGCTGCCTCTTCTTCCTCCTCCTCATTTTAATACAAAATCACCCCGCTCGCAGCCCCAGCCCCGAGCACGCAGCCTCCTCCCGGCCGCCCGCCGCCGCCCCGAGCCCTTCCCCAGCGGGGCCGGCTCATCCGCCGCGTCCGGGGAGCGGGAGCGAGCGAGAAAGTGGCGGCGGCGGCGGCGGAGGAGGAGGGGGGAGGGAGAGGAGGAGGAAGGGGGTGCGGAGCGGAGGAGGAAGGCGGCGGGGGGGGGGGGCAGGGTGCAAGGAGAAGGCGGAATAGGGATGGGGATTAAAACCCGGGCTGGAGGGCCGGGATTGGGGGAGGGGGCGGGGGCGGCGAGTTAAAAAGCAGAAAGACAAGTAACTAGTGAATGAGTGAGGGAAGGGGTGGGGGGAGCGCACGATTTCCGGCCCCGGGCGCGCAAGAATTTGTAATGAGCTTGATTAGAGTGAGGCGGCCCGACATTTATTACACACAATACCGAGAATAACAGGGCGCCGTGCGAGGGGTAGTGCCGGCCGCCGCCAGGCGCGCCGGGGAGGGCGCGGAGGGGAGGGGAGAGGGGGCTTCCCTGGCAGCGGCCGCCTCGGCGGGGAGGGAGCGCGCGGCGCGCGGGCGGCAGGGGCAGGTGTGCGAGTGAGCGGGGCGGGAGGAGGGGCGCGACTGGCGGGGGGGGGGCGGGGGGAAGTGCCACCGAGGAGAGGGCGAGGGCCAGGGGGGAAAACTAACCAACCACCCACGCGCGCAAAAGCCACAGAAAGGAGTTTGTCGGGAGGGCGGGCCCCCGAGGGACAGGCCAGGCAGGGAGGGCGCCCTGGCCCCGCGGGAGACCGGCCCGGACGTGCAGGTGACAGGCACGGAGTACTGAGGTAGGAGGACTTCAGGAAGTGGCTGAAGGGGACAATCGGGAGGTAGATCTCTACGGAGAAGCGCGGAGGGTACAGAAACCATAGCTCAGGAATAAAGGCCGGGAGCCCTGAAAAGCTCTCGCGAATATTTATCCTCAAAAGAGATTGAATCCCAAACTATTACGAGCCGATGTTAAAAAAAGATAAGAGCTTTCTGTATCTAATCAGTTCAAAACTCTCTCACTTCTGAGCCACAGAACACGTTGGAGGAAGAAATACGTGGCCCATATAGTGGCCAAGTCAAACAAAATTTGGGTCATTTGAAAGAGATGTAACTTGTTATCACAAAGGAGAAGATGCCACCATTCCTAAATTAATTTATACCGGGTGAAAGAAAAGTTTGGGTTGGTAAATGCATCTGTCGTATCAATAAATACTTCTGTAATCTAGGGTAAGTTACCCAGTTAGATTAATGGTCATTAGCACAGAAGTATGATCCTCTTATTTAGATAATCTATTACATACAGTTCCTCTAAAAGTGAAGAACATTACAATCTCATTCACAACAGAGATGCAGCGTTTACCGCTGGGGTTTCAAGACTAACATCTTAGAACCCTGAAGGCAGTTAATCATTAAACAAAAACAAAAATGTTGTAAGAATTATTTTTCAGAATACACTAGTAGGGAAAAGAGAAAAATTGGTCAGATAAACATTTTGTTACACATAAAAAAGCAACAAGTTAGCACAAGTACAGAGATAAGAGGGAAATATGCAAATCAGGCTCCTTAAAGCTACCAATACAGTCTTAGAGACACTGTTTACATTAGAAATCTAAGAAAAGCAGAAGGTAAAGCGGGAGATAAAGTATAGGAAATAATGGCCTCCTGGGGAGAACAAGTTTAGGAGAAACACAATGAAAATATATCACTCTAATGGCACCCAAGTTTCACCCACAAACCGGAAAGGTTAGTCAAAATCGAGGAAGGCAACCGTGAATCTTGGCACATATAAACCCAAGCCTTGAGCAAAAGGAAGAACATGTGATAATAAAACAAAACATAACATCAAAAACAAGAAAATATAAGGCAATCTTTAAGAAAAAGCCCAAATGATACCACATTTTAAAAAGCTGAAACGTGGGGGAAAATGGAAGAGGATTTTTTAATTGAAGTACAAGAAACACAATCAATAAGGAAAAATACAGACATGGCAAAAATGTAGCAGAGTGTCCAAATTGGTATTGTGGATGGAAGTACTTAAGCTTATTTTAGGAAGATATTTGATATTTAAAAGAAAAACATGGATAGCCAGTTATCATCAATAATCTCTATGGCAATGATTTTTGCAATGATAGGTTAAATTAGGAATTTCCAAGATGTATATATTAAGAGTTGCTTCAAACTGGTGATGCCTGACATGTTTCCCTGAAACCTGCTTGGTTTTCAGTAGGAACAGTGCATTCTAGTATCATGCTGTGCAAATTTACAAATAGTAGCAACATTTTTAGAAAATAGAAAAACTATAGTAGACTACAAAACAAAATTTATCCATGCAACATCAGCTCAAGTGAAATATTAAAAAAAAAAAGAAAAAAGGGAATGAAAGTCATTGAATACAGAACTTGAGCAGAAAAAGAAGACTAAAAAGGGCTACTGAATGTCAATTTTAAAACACAATGGAATAGAATATTGTAAATATATGTTTATCCTATCATTTACACAAATACTGTAAGACAAAAAGATCTTATTGCCTTAGTCTCCTAATGACTTGGCCAATACTGATGTAACTAATGGTCATTAAAGTAATAATTTTAAATTTTGAATAGCACCGTTTATCCAGGTATTACAAGCAAATTCTTAAACACAACCTCAGAATGTAATAAGGATGGACATGGCCTTGGAAAATGATAAAATAAATGAGGATAGAGACTTCTAATGATGACTTTATTATAAAGAATACCGATATAGTACAATTATGTACATATTCTCATACACACACACAAACATATATATATATACTAATTTTCCTTCAAGTACATTCTTTATTTCTATTTAAGAAATGACACAAGGAGGTGTATGTCCTCCAAGTGGTACATTACATTGATGAACTTATTTACTATATAATATCTCCCTCTTTAGCATACTTGTTGTAAAATACTTGTTGTAGCAAGTATGCTAAAGAGCATGGCAATGTAAACCCAGGTTAAAATAAAGAAGAAAAAAGATAATTAGGAAAATACCACCCTCCTAGGCATATGTGAGGATAAACTATTATTCTGGAGGGCAAAAAACATCAATTTATTCTACATATGCCTCTTATATTTGGCAATAAAGATACAAGCAAGTATAGAAAAAAAGTTAAACTTTATAAGTCTAGCTATCAAAATAGAAAACCTCAGGAACATGAAATATTGCAGGTCAAATACATGAACTATTTAACATGCGGATGTACAGTTAAAACAGAGTGCATCAATTTTTTATCACATGAGAAGGCATTCAAACTGGCTACACAAAGGTAGCAAAGATAAAATATTGTATAAGATACACAAGATTTTTTAAAAAAAATTAATAATGAAAGGACTACTGCATATTTCAGATGGCACCATATTAAGATAAATATGCAGGCAGATATCCGAAAGCATTAAAACACATTCAGAGTTCTGAATAGCATGTACATTTGTAATAAACAGAGAAAGCATTTAGAATTTGAACGATTTTAAGATATGGCAACTTCGCCAGTGACTGTGTTAGCAAAGCAATGCTTACCACCATAGCACTTTCTAAGGACATGTTTTGTTTTGTTTTGTTTTTTCATCTTTTTAAATTCAAATACAGTTGGCTATCTCTCTACACTCTTAGAGCAGCACAATTTACGTAGCATATTGCTCTTTTTATCATGTCAACTCTTTGTTTTTTGGCTTCAGCTGCAGGTGGTGTTTTCCATATATGATTTCTGGGAATATGGTCTGTGTTGGCCATATAAGGATGTCTATTTGAGCCATATGTTTTGCTGTCATGTGTCTCATTTTGTCTGTCTGGAATGTCAGGACTGATTTCCACATCGTTTCTTGAATGGACCAAATACAAATTTGTTAAGAACAGAGAGGAAAAAGCTGGGGCTGGAACTCAAGCAACTTTGTCAAAACATATATTGGAGAGGAAATGCAATATCCTGTAAACATTTGCACCCTTCTTCTCACATCTTATCTGTGACTGACATCATCACAACTGCACAATTTAGGAGAGAATCTACTTGATGAAGTTTAGAAGTTTGCAATATATGCGGATGCATGAAGCTCAATCAGACCCCACATCTTTGGAGGTCACGGCATGGCACATGTTAGCTGCCCCACTCTGAGATCCCTGGATCCAGCCTTGAACTTGAGGAAGGGAAGGTGCTTTTCTTGCTTAGTGAATAAATGGAATTCTGATTAAGCTTTCTGACTAATCTCACAAGAAGGTATTGCCCCCATTTCTCATAGCCTCTTTCATTGCTCCTTTTTAACAGTCATCACAGTCTTAGTCAATTAACAACTTGGGTAATTATTAGCTTAATATATGCTTCGCATACTAGACTATAAGCCCTATGAGAGCACACTGTCTTGCTCACTACCATATTATCAGGAATTCATACACCGTCCTTGCAATATTTACACTATGAATAAATAAATGAGAGCAAAAAGCTGATGGTGTCACTGGCAACCAGCCTCCACCACTAAATGCAATGATAATTCCTTTTAGAGCTTGCAGGAGTGAAGATGCGGTAACCTGTGAGAAAGGTGGCTATAACATTTAAATTTGAATTCATTGAAGTTAAATAAAATTTACAATTTAGTTCCTTAATCACAATTCATATGTTCAATAGCCTCATGTGGCTAGTGGCCATTGTGTTGGACAATGTAGATTAGAGAACACCTCCACCACTGCAGAAATTTCTAATGGACAGCACTTATCTAGAGAACTTCTATAAAAGACAACTTAAGTAAATCCAGGACCTAGCCAGGAAGAGTCTTAGAGGTGCTGAATGGCTTTCAAACATTCTAATGATGTCCAGATTGAAATCAGTTTCCATTTTAGAATTAGCCCAGAGATCTGTAAAGTTGCATGGAATAAGGCTTGTGTGCTGCCGCACACAAATTTAAGACAACTTTCTAGACATGTCTGTGTTTGAAAGGGTCCTATTGTACATTTGGAATTATATGCATTTACCTCAAATGTTGCTTTCCATGAATATTTAAATAGCTCATAGGTGAAGTTAAAAACCACAGGGTCATTTCCCACCCTCATTCCCACCCCTGAATTAAATAAGAACAGTTGCCATTGGGGGGGGGGGTTCCAGATACCAAATAAACAATGGTGTACTGCAGAAAACAACAGCAAAAGGCTGGAATTTGTTTCAGGGGAGATGAAAGAGAAATGGTAATGGACTTTAAATATGGGGCTTAAGGTTTTCTGTTTTTGTTTTTTCCCTAGTAAGTGAGGTTTCAGTTATAGCCAGACTGATAATGATCAAAAGTTATTTCCTGATTACTTGGGGTGGATGTGAATACCCACTGGTAGTTTGTGATTCGGCTTTAATAGGCAAGGGTCATTATTAAAACCAAGCAAAGAAAAGCCAACGTGTAAGCTAGTTTGGGGAGTGACGAATAAGGGAAATGAACAGCCATTATAGATGGCTTCTAGAACTTGACAGGGTATCTGGGTCTTTTACCCAGAAATATCTTTTTTAGCAAAAATTTATTGAGTAGAATTTTTTGAAAGCTACCTTTCCTTCCCTAGGTATCAGTATGAATCATAACCTTGACAAGGCACAATGGTAGTAATCCCATCAAAATTGGTATCTCTATCTAGACTCGCATCCAAAATTGAGTAGGGATGGGAAGGCCTCCTGTCATTGCTGTTGACCCTCCAGTGTTGATATCACTGCTGAAGTACTTAATGGCTTCAGGTTGCCATATCTTCCTCCCATTGCTTCTGGAGTGACCTTCCTCCCCCTTCTCACCTGGGGACCTCTTTCTGCCATATCCTTTAATATGCAGCTTGACTACACCTCTTCTGTCTGAATCCTTCTCCAGCTTTCAGTTACTTCCTTTGATATTCCTTCACACTATCTGCCCTTCAGTGGGATTCTATATCTACCTGTCTGCTCCTCCGAACTCCAAGTCTGTAAGCATTCTGAGGGTATACTTGTCTGTATTCCTGGAGTCTCTGACACTGTCATCACAGGAAAAGGAATCCAAGAATTGTTCTTATGAGAGAGTGCAAGACAGATTCTTGCAATCTTAGGAAGTAAAGCCAGGTGCCAGGATCAGAAGTTAGCTCAGTGGCTTCCCAAATTTGCTGCACATCGTCATGACCTGAGGAGCTCCTTCAACAATCCAGATAGCCAGGCTGCACCCCACTGAAAAAAAAATCAGAATGGCCGAGAGTGGGAGCCGGGCATTTAAGTTGTTTAGAGCTCCCCAAGGTGATTCTCATGTACAGCCAGGTTTGGCATCTATGAATTAAGTTCATGTTTTTGTTTAATTTAATTTAAGTTCATGAATTAAGTTCATGATATCAAGTCAGATATCCCTTCTAGGACATCTCCAAAGTGAGCTTTTTAACCCAATCCTGGAGTCACTTGGAAAAGCTAAGGCTGTTCTAGGAACCAGCCCTTGTCTCCAATTTAAGGAGTATATGTACAGGCAAGCCACTTGTATCAAACAAACAAACAAACAAAAAAAGGTGGCAGCAAGGTATTAGATCACTGATTTGGTGAAACAGGGATGGTGTGTGAAGAACCACGATAAATTAGCATTTGGGCACTTACTTGAGATTTACTGAGGTGCCAGAAATCCTGTGCAGGTATATGATTTATCATTACAGACATAAGTGACTAACCACAAAATTACATGTGGGAAGTAAAACTCTAAAACCAGTCTATTATTTCCTGGAGCCAGAACCATCCTGGTTTCCTCTAAGTCTTTTTTCAGTGTAGATGAGCACGAAGTTTTCTCCCAGAAAACTTCAACCTTGTGTAAGTTTTCCCTTGAACAGTTGAAAACTTCCACTTATTTCCAGGCTAAGTTTTGCATGTAAGCAGAACTGAAGTATTCACATTGTCCGCGCCAAGGAACCAATGGCAGGGCATCACAACCCCCCGGAGCTGTGCCGTACTCTCTTGGAAGCTCAGGGGATTTTAATCCCAGTGAAGTCAAACAGCAACCATTCCCAATCAACGTTTAGCCAAGACAGATCAACCAAATCTTAGGGATGTGAATGTTATTGCTCATCTTTCTTGGCTTAATTGGAGGGAGGAAGAGTTTGAGGTTACAATAGACCCGAATGTTAGTCCAGGTCATTTCTGGGGAGTATCAGCCAAAGGCAGCACCCAATACTGTACTGCAATCCCCATAGCCATAAGGCATTGGACCGGGGTTGCCCATTAGGAAAGAAAGCCACCCCCAGAAACCACTGCATCACACCTGCACAATGATTAAATGCCACTATGATGCTTGAAATATGCTGCAGCAAAGGAGAAGCTGAATAGAAAAACTAAAGTACCTTGTATTTGGGATGATGGAAAAGATCTGGTAGCAGAGTGCGGTGATGCTTGCACAACAGTGTGGTTGTAATTAATGCCACTGAATCGTACACTTAAAAAACTGTCCAATAGAACATTTTACGTTACACATCTTTTCCCCCGATAAAATAATTAAAAACAAACCAAACAACAAAAAACTAAAGGAAAATAATCTTTCATATGTTCCTAAAATTGGCAGATATATATTGTCATGAAAGTATCATGCCAAGCAGAAAAACAATGAGCTACACTGTACCGAACAAACCTCTTCTCACCGCCAACCTTCCATTGCTTTGTCCTTAACCGCCAACAGCCACAGTCCAGTCTATGCTAGATAATTAATTCATATGATGAATACCTGACCCAAGGATAATTAACATGGATTGGTAATTAGAGACCAAGATCCCACCCAGAGTAGGTAATTTGATGGTCCCCTGATGCAAGAAAATGGTTCTCTTTTCAGATTTTATTCTATTCTATGGCAGGTTAGCAAAAGCAGAGAAAGAAAACATAGACAAAAACAAACAAGTAAGAGTACTATAAGTCCAAAAACTCTTTTTGGATGTTTTCAAATGAGTGAAAATTAACTATACTCATGAAATAGTAGACCCTCCCAATTAAACAGCATGTAAGAGTGTCAAACACTTGCGCACGGTACGGCCACAGATGTGCAGCAACGCTACAAACGTAGTCAGTGTAGTAATTTCTCAATTGTCTTTAGATTCTATTTTTCATAAAGACTTTAGACTTTAAAGACTTTAGATTCTATTTTTTAAAATAAATGAACAGAACTTTTTGGTTATAAAGAGCCCAAAAGGTTTTCAAATTTATCAGTCACTTTCAAGTGACAGCAATTAGGATTATTTACCTAATGCAATAATATCTAATATCATCTTTTTCCATAAAATATTTTCTGTATTCTGTTTCCTATCATCTATTCTTACTGATTTTATATTAGGGATTTTTATATTAATGATGGAATTGTTAGTGTATTAGAAGTTCATATACAAATTCGGTCTCACCGAATTCATACCTAACCCTATGTATTTTTCTGATGGATGCATGACTAAGGAATAGGAATGGTGAAGCCAAATTAAAATTACATATTTATTATGTATAAAATCATAAATAAAATACTAAAAATATTGCTGCACAGTACAGCTGTTGCTAGGACATATCCAGTTACCTATTTTGTAGTTGCCTCTTTCTTAACTAGTGTGTTTATTGTGGGATTTAATTCATTAGATAACTAACATGGACTATAAATACACATGCAAATTTCCAGCTGATATGAAGCAAAAAGTTGATAAATAATGCTTCAGTATAACTTTAAAAACAGAACTAGTGAGCCTCGAGGCTATTTTTTAATCATTTATTTTTATTTATTCTGTAAAGACTATTTTCATTTGTATTGTTTTTTTATATATATAAATACACTTGGGAGAGAAACAAACAGCATATTTATGAAAAATTTTGATGGGGACCAGCTTGTAACTGTTTTGAGACTGTACTGCTTTAAAAATGGACAATACCCACTATTCTATTATTTCTACAACTGAAAAAAACACCACAGATTCACATTATACTTAGTGAATAATTAGACTTATCTCTTCATAGAAGCAATAAGGCTCTCTAAAACAAGTTTTTAGTTCACTTTGCACAAAGGGGTTTTGTCACTAAGAATTTACAATATTGCAAGCAAAGGCATCTTTGTGGCTGGCATATGCTGCAGTTTAGAATATAAACCAAATCTTGGGGCATTCTCAATAGGTTTGGGAAATCCAATTGTTTAGCCAACATCCAAGTATGAATAAACATATATCCAATATACATGTAGCATAACATTATATATGTTCACAGATAATATTTGTTCACCATAGAATACAACACCATTTAACACTAGTCTGCCACAGTTTCCACCAAAAATTCTTTAAAACCCAGAATTAGTGTCACATCTCTAAGAAAAATGACAGTGGGAAGAGTAGTGGAAAAAAGGCAAGGAACCAAGATTTGGGTCTTGCTTCTTCCTTTTTACAAGCCCACTGAGTGACCCTTCATAAGTCAGGTAGAATCACGTTCTGTATCTATAAAGTGCTGGAAAAGAATCTGATCATCTTTAAGACCACATAAAAATTCTCTGCCCTCAAATATAATTTTAAAAAATCAAGTTCACTTTAAAGAGAACGTAAAGATATAAGGAAATGTCTCACACGCTACATTAGATGTTTATCTCTATGTAAGAGACAGGTGTCAAACAAACAAATAAGAAAAAAAAACCACTAAGGCAAAGAGAAACTTTAACTCACCAGATTCCATCTGTTACATTTGAATTCATGCATAATTGATTATCCATGACTGGTAAGTTCTTTTCTCACTAGCAGACCACAGTTTTCTAAACATTAAGTATTAAATCACTACTAAAGTAGACTACATTTTAGAAACAGCAAGGGCAGAATAAGAATATTTTAAATGAAAAATTACATGCCGGTTAATAATAATACAGCTGACCTATGTTTAAGGGAGAGAAATTTTAATCATGTGCATATTAAATATTAATAGCCTATTCTGTTATTGTTATAATAAGGTTAAGTAGGCTTCTCCATGCTTAAGGAAAGAGGGAGAAGTAGGAATGCATAATGTTGCAAAAAGATACAGAGACGGGAGACAGACATAAGGAAAATGTGTCAACAATAAACAAGAGGAAATGAGAAAGAAGGAAAAGATGAAGGTGGAAACTAATCTCTATGTGTCATTATGACTGCCAGAGTACTGGCAAAGAAGCAACATCCTTTTATTTCAATTTTAATCATTTCTGAATTTTAATACCCGGCTCCTTTTGTAATTCTCCTGGCATTCCCCATATGCCTCCATCCCAGCCAAAACACCAGTGTAAATTAAATGGCAGGCAACCACACCACTGATGTAGCCTCCCCAAAGAACCTACCAGGTGACCAAAAGTAAAAAAAGGTATGTCTACCTTACATCCCTGAGGACCTCTAGCCAATTAACTGGCTGAATGTTCCTTACTTTCTTTAATTTTGAAAAGAGGGGTAGTGGTTAGGTAATCTACAGATAGAGAATCATTAAAAAAAATAAAGCAAGCCAGTAGTAATACAATAATCAGTGACCATCAGGGCCTGGAAAAATGAGTTTGCTCTCACTGGCACTAAGGAGCATCACATGATTATTTAATTACAGCTCTAATTTTTGTCTCGTGGATGGCAACATATCAACAATTAATAGGGCAAATAGAGGAGACTGTTTTTAAAGAGACAGAATGTGCATGATAATGTAATAGGTCACACAGCAGTGTACCGCTTGAGGAATATTTCCTTTTGAGGAACTAAATAGGGCTGCCTTGCAAATAGCTCCATACAGGTCTCAAAAAGAAAATAAATTTAAAAAGCAAGAGTGTTTTTAAAATAACTTCCACTGAACTTTTCAAAATGTTTTAGATGCATTTCTATTGCAACTCTAGCATCAATTTTAAGGAATGGAGTGAAATCTTTGTTCATATAAATACCCTAAATCTAAAATAGTTTTTATACAATGTATATAGTTAAATGAAAAATTTCTTTTTAAGCAATAATCATGACAGATATTTATTCAATGGGATCCAAAAAAAAAAGATCATGATTTTAGTAAAGAACAGGTAGAGGTCCGTAGTATTTTTGGTCCTATGATATCAGGAAGACCATTACATGGGTAACCTAACTGCAAGGACCTTAGGGGCGCTCTTTCTGTTGACTGCAGTACAGTCACTGCACCAAACACCAAAGGACCATGAACCTAAACTGAGATTCTTCACCTAATCCTGAAGGTCAGAGACAATGAGGATAAAACAAACCCTGGTGTGCTATTATCAAAAAAATGCCAGGGCACATAGTTAAAGAAGAAAAACATTCAATTATCCAGAAAACTGGGACATGTGTAGATTAAGTGTTCAGATAACCCCAGCAAAAAGAGAAAATCAGAGAAAAAAAGTCTCTCTTCCATTAAATCATACTCAGTACAAGCTAAATTCACTATTTCATTATTAGTTTAGCAAATCTTTAATGAGTGCTCACTATACAAGGCAAAGGATGCTAACTGTGGAGTTTCTCCTATTTTATAGAACACAACAGACATGTATCTTACACTGAATTTCTTTTTTGTAGTCTTTTGATACCTTGTAGAAATAAATAACAGCAGCACCTAAAAATTCATAAAGTGGAAATATTAGTGGACTTTAAAGTGCTATATAGTACAAGGTTACAAGGTCTACATATCCAAATTAACTGGGGGATTCCAATAGTTAACCAATTTAGTAGCATTGTCTAAATAAGGCTAAGCCCAGCTTTAAACTCTAGTTCCAGTCACCTTTGTTCTGCCATGACAGAAACCAAAGCAAAACCAAGGACTTAAGTTTGGAAAAGGAAACAGAACTACCTCTGTGATCAAGTGCTCAAGTGTATCTTAAATATCAGGCTATAGAGAATTATAAGAAAACCTAACTTGGCTAAAAAAACAGTGACTGAAATCATTCCACAAAAAGAAGTAGGAAGAGGTGCTAAATCAACTCAATAAGCTTTTAATGGCTCATGTTGGCCAAAGTCATCAGAACATAAGAAAATGTAGGCGCCTCAAAATACAATGTGGGAAAGCTAAAACTGCTGAGGGGCAACAATTTCTAATGCCACTGGCAAAAGTGACCAAGTCAATAACAATTACAAAGAAAGAAGAATAGAAAAAAGAAGAAAAAATTGTATATCCCATGAAAAGTTTTAAAATTAAGTGGTAGTAGAAAACATTCTGATGATTCTGGACCAAAAATCTGACTCTATACATTCTGAAAGAATATTTTTAAAAGAGCCTAGCAAGTAGCAGCTTGCATGTAAGAGTATACATCATTCTTTTTTTTGAAAACATGACTGTTAATATACAGTTAACATGTCTCAGAAAAGGCTGTAATTAACTGTCTACTGCTCTAATAACACTAATAAGCATACAGTATTATTAAAATACAATGACTCCATACAAAGTAAGGCTGTCATTTTTTTTAACTTTTAAGATAATGTTCTAAATTGTTTTTGAGTCCTCTTAAGCCACCCAAAAGAGAAACCACCTTTAGGAATTTTTTTTTAAAGAATAGTTATTAAAATATTGTTATTGTTCTGTCCTTCCACAGTCTGAAGAAATCTGTCTAACATTAAACAGGACCTCCAGGTATCATTTCAATTGGCGAAAATACAATGGAAAAACACCTGGACTATTTTATCAATTCTATGTATTCTTTTAAAATTTAAAACTGTAAGCAGTTTAATTTAGTTCTTAATTCACTGATAGAAACGTTTTATCAGTGAATGGGGAAAGGTTTGCTATATCAAGAATCACAAAGCCTTGTTGTTAATCCCCAAAGATTTCCATCGTCTGGTTCACTGGAACAGGAAAACTCAATTGCATTCAACATCAAACAGCTAATTATGGATATGCTATAATCAAAACTATCTCCATTTCAAAAGATATCTGCATATATTAGGTTCTATTTTATTTATAGTAATTATCACAATAAAATATTTATAACATAAAACCTCTTTTACCTTAAAGTCCTTAACATTATAAACATTAAAAGGCCAAATTGTCATTTACAGGCTCTTAACGGCATATCTGAAACCACTGAGGAAGACTAGAAAGGAACCTCCAGCAATCAACTCTACTATATGCCTGACTTCCTGGAAAACAGCATCTGAAGAATTCCCTCTCACACAGATTGCCACCTTTTCTTTAAATATCTCAAGGAAAGAGAGTCTAATAATTTCCCCTGAGAGCTGCCTACCATATTTCACCACCCAAAGAAGAATGCCTACTGAAGAATTTTTGTTGGTTTCTGGTCCCAAATCATCTCTAGCTGAGAAAAAGCAACATCCCAACACAGAGATCTATCTCCCCAAACACTAAACGCCTGTCTCTCCTCCCTATGGTGGTAGCCCTGATTCTCCATATGAAACTGATAGGAACTTTTTTGGCACTTACCCTCCAAATATCAGAGGCTGCTCTCCAAATCCGGTCCTATAGGAGAGCTCTCAAAAAGTAGTCTTTGGTGAGGTGACAATGACGAAGTCCTCTCTGGCACTGCTAGCAAGGCAGAAGCATCCCCAAATGAGGTGTTACCAGTTGCCTGTGAAGCAGCTGGACCATTAGTGCAGTTCTGAGGGTGCGTCACAAATCAGGTCATAGCTCTGGGTAGAGTCCACCCACTTAACCGGGTACAACGCCCTCCACTTCCTGCACACCTGGGGGGAAGGGGTATGGAGGAGGGGGCGGCCAGTGCAGGTCCACAGACATCCTAGTAAAAGCACTACCAGGTGCAGCCTGACATCTGCTTCTTCTGCAAGCATTTCAGCTTCATTTGGGGGACCTGCACCCCGAGGTACTAAAAAATTTGTGCAATAATAAGCGTGCTCTAAAATGAGTGATGAGTGTAATAAAATATTGCAGAGTTAAATGTTTTATCCAGCAAGATCTTTCCTCCACTGGAAACTGAACCAACTCTTAATTTTTGATTACAAGATACTTCACTACCAAATGTCAAATAACTGGACTGAATAAATTTCAGCAGAATCTAGGGACATAAATGCTGGGGTACCAGTTAACTAATTTTCACCTCTCATAACTAAACTAGATCATCACATAAACTGAATTATATCCTTGAAAGTCCATTGAAAGAGGTGATTAGAATTTCTATTATGAACCTTCAGACAGCAACAACTGTGGAAGTGATACAGAATAACTTGAAAGAATAAAAATAGGCCAATATGCTGGAGAAATGCTCTGCTACTAAATCTCACCCTGACTATATATACACACAATCTGTATCTATTTACTCTGAAATGAAATATCTGATCTTAAAAAAGACTTTAAAAAAATAAACAGCAAAAGGTACCGTTGGCATAAGTTCAAAAGTACTAAATAATGTGTGTTAATGTGTTGATCACACTCTATGAAGACATCAAGTTTAAATAGACTTACCATTGAGAACAGCACTTAGGGACGATATATAAATTACCATCGTAGACACTTTTTCTTTGGTATAGTGAAGAGGAAGAACCTTGTGTAACAGATTTGATTTCCATGCTGTATTAAGACCACATTCTGCTCTGATGTCAATGGAATATGTGATTACTGATTGACAACTATGTGTACATGATGGTGTAAGAGCTACTTACAGAACGTAAGTGAAAATAAGCATTTTCTCAAGTTAATCCTAAGTTTAAGAATTCAACTTTCATAGTATTTTGATGTTTCCAGGGGTCTTGAAAAAAGAAGGGACTTTTAAAAAGAAAACAACAAATGCATTTAGCATTATTCTTATAAGAAAGTTGAAATCTCTCTTAAGGTTGGCATATTAACAAGAAGACAAAGGG
This sequence comes from Taxidea taxus jeffersonii, assembly GCA_003697995.1. Classification (NCBI taxonomy): domain Eukaryota; kingdom Metazoa; phylum Chordata; class Mammalia; order Carnivora; family Mustelidae; genus Taxidea; species Taxidea taxus. Next base: position 19,060 of record RCUC01144509.1, read on the forward strand.
GGCGAGAATATTTTCGGGGGAAAGCTAACAGTATCCATCGATCGATCGATCAGTGATGAACCCCACTTTGTACTCACATTAGCAGATCTCAATTAACAACTGAAACATTCCATCTAAGCCTCGGAAGGTACCAACCTTTATCAAAGTTACTCCCTAAGTAATAAGATAATTTAAGTAATCTACTTGGAACTTTGCAGAAAGTTAATTTAGCAAACACACACTTCAATGTGTTTGAACATATTTGTCCTGAGGTTGCTCTAAGATGAGTATTTTAAGTGGCATGCAGGCTCTTTGGGGGTTTTGATGTTATAGTTGAGGTATGTAAAGTAAAAGGGTATAGCGTTTCTTTCAACTGGTTCTCACATGACAGAAAGAAGAAGATGATATTACTCTTCTTTAAAGTTTTGTCACTGGTAAATGATAAGAGAAACTCCTCTCGACCCCTACCCCCAACCAGGAAGAGTCTGAAGCCCTGGATTATAGTACAGGTAGATATTAAAATGGAGACAGAGCCGTTATTTAGTGGTGACAGGAATATAAATACGTGCACTAACCTATAAACTGGTATTTACTTCAGGAAGGTAAGTAATATTTTTCCTCTGATTGCTGAGCTGTCAGTTTAATGCAGCGTAAATAAACAGTAGGTGCCTGCTAGCTCGAAGTAGGAAGTGTTCATTCCACACGAGGAACAGATTACTGAAGCCTGATGCTCATCATGCTGAAACATAACTTTCATTTTACCAGAAAATACACCCTACCGTGGATGATTTTTCGTGCCTGATCTATTAATTAACTTAACTCTGTTCTGTCAAAAGGTAAACCAATTTGTTAAAATCATCCCAGAGTTTTGGAGTTTGAAAAGCAAGTTGATTTGAAAAGCAAGAGTAAGGACTCTTCTGTAATCTGACCACAAATGCTAAAAATGAATACTAAATACAATAAGCATAAACTAGGCAAAACTAAAACAAAGTACATATTTAAATACAAAATTTAATAATCTGAGTTACCAGATTTACTCAAAAATCTTCCTCCTTTGCCAATTAAAAGCAACTGGCACCTTTAATATTTCACAACCTTGTGCTACTTAGGTCCGTTTAGTATGTATGCTTTTTCTGCTGTCTGAAATATCTAAAAGTAAACCATTCACAAAAATCAAATCACACTCTCTAATTCTAATAGAAATATCACTGAACTCTCCTGAGAGAAGTGGCAACTTTGAAGATCAAATGATGACACCCTTCGTGTAAAATGTGGGTCTCTTCCCATTTTCTATGTACCACAAAGCTATGACGGTATATAGTGCAACTAATTTTTTCCTTCTGTACAAGTATTTAGCAAAATCTTTCATGGCATTATATAAAATGGGAGCTCATCTAAAAAAGGACACAAGGCAATTTGGGGAGGTTTCTATTTAAAATATGGACAAATTCTGATAATTAAACAGTGGACTGTAAAGGAAAAAGAGAGGCTTAAAAATAACATTTTTGCATTCAATAACAACATGTCTAGACATGGTCTGAAGATTGATTCAGTCATATGCATTTATTTCACATACTTCATGAATCCCAAGTACTAATATAAGAGTCATCCAAGACAACATGTCTTGGAAGAAATGATTTGTTTGTGTAAAGGGCATATCAATGTATGGCCCTCTTGGAAATTTACAGAGCAGATGAAAAACCACTAGAGTGCTTTATAGAGTCCCTGCTGTATATCCATGTTGTATTTAGCTTAATAGTGTTTGTAACCAAAAGATTTTTAGAATAATGAGGAACAGGTGCCTGTCACCTGACCTTTTAGGCCTAATTTACAATCTTTAACCTATCACATGAAAAAATAATTGAAAATCTCCTTCAGATATTTGAGTCTTTGCTAATTCAATGTAGTCTTTCTTAACCATCACTCAATATACCATAGCTTCTTCAGTCACAGGTTCATATATCTGGCAACAGGCTTGTCTGCAGAAATAAACCAATACTCATTTTGTCTTTCTTGTTTAGGATGCTGGGAGACAAAAGAACTACTTTTGTAGATTATCAACCAAAGAATATATTAATTTATTACAACAACTAAACAAAAGGCATTCCTTGTGAATACTTTTACATACAAAGAACTATTATTTATTACATATTTCAGCTTGTGGGAAAACGAGGAATGCATTGATTCTGGAAATAACTATTCAGACTTTTGGAAGTTCTTTAGGTCTTCTTTCTCTATCTCTTTTTTACCCATTCTCCCCCTTGCTCTCCCCACCCCCAAACCACACAAATTTTAAGGCACTAGTACTTTAGGAGGGAAATCCCTATCTATTCTTTTTTCATCTATCATTTGTATTCCTTTTTCAGAAAGGAATACAAAATTGAGCAGTGATTTTTGTTTCTGCTATATAATCTTTTTACACGTAGCCATTTTCAAATTTAACAATGCTTTGTATTTTATAGCTACTGTTTACATATTATGTATTACATATGACTGAACAACTCTACATTTAATATAGTGTTTCCATTAGAAAAAACTATGAAGTAATAAGTGTCAAATGGAGATGAAGAATAAACATGCCTGGTATATTTATAAAATGCAGAGTTGCTTAAAATGTGCACAAATTGGATACATATTTTGCTATTGTTACATTTTACATAGTATACACATGGTCTAAAGTGTATTTAATAATGTGCCTAACCAAGTTAATTAAAGTATTTATGTCTGGTGACTGTGTTAAACACTTGGAGAGGTAGTGAAAGATACAGCCAGTTACTTCTGCTAACTAAAGTTGAAATTATGCACTTATTATAACCTTTTCTAACAATGTGAGAAAAACAGAGTAAATATATTAAATTTGTTTCACAACAGATGCTTAGGTTGTTAATATTTAAGATGCCTATTCATGCTATTCCTGTCTGCACATTTGTCAAAAATGTAAGCTTGAATGCTAATGTTTGCCAGCAGACTGGAGCAGCCAGTATATGAATGTACTACTGTTCTACTAAAATAATATGCAACAGAAATAAAGGACTGATGCTAAATCATAGCATTGGTACCCCACAGCAGATTAAAGGTTTTTGGAGGAAATACCTCAACCTTGGCTTTTTCCAGTATTTAAGTATGGTTCTTGTAGTTGTTTGCTTCTGCAGCTACATTTTATTATAGAATAAATTTACAGTCCTGACACCACAGAAAAATCCACTTTAGATAGGGTGTAAATTTCAATAAAGTTTCAACCACAGGAGTTACTCCCTCAGTAGCACAAACACTGTAGATTTCAGGGACTGCTTGGAACAAAACCTGACACCTACCAGTCCACATTCACTCATTTCTTACCCTTCCTCTGTCTTCTTGAAAAAGTCAGGTTCCCTGGCCGCCAAGGATGCAAGCAGGGAACCCCAGCCATCCGGGTAGAATGGTTTTCTCCTGAGAACAGGACGTCTTTCTGTTCTCCCTGTCTCTTAATACAACCGTGTGGAGTCCAAGTCATATTTGCCTGGAAATCTGGAATGCCACGAAAGTTCGCTGAGGAAGGGCGCAGAGGTCAAAGTTGCCAACCAGGCCACTTTGAGAGGCGATCCTGGGATTGACACTATTAAGTGAGATTTGCAACGCCCCAGTGGAGGTCCCGGCCAAGACCTCCAGCAAGAGCCCTAAGCCTCTCTCCTTCTTCTGGGGTCATCCCAAGAGTCCTGCTCTGTGCATTTCCCCGGTACACGCGTGTCACTCCCTGTACCTGCTACCTGCCTGCTTTGTGCCTCTTACGGTGGTTGCCCAAACCCACGCTCCGCCGCCCCGGGAGCCTCCGCAGTGAAGCGCTCGGAGAAGGCCGCCACGCTCGGGTCAGGACCGCAGGAGGGAGACACGGTGCAGACCCCGAGGCCGTACCTGTGATGTCTCCGTCCTGCTAAGAGGGCAGCACGTCTTCCTGCCTCCAGCCCCGCTCCAAACCCACATTCACTCCAAGAGCCCCTTAAGGACCGACCTCACCACCGCCAGCGAGGGCTTGAAATGCGGAGTGCCGCGGCTTTCAAAATCCCGGCTCCAACTTAAGCGCCCGGACGCCCGAGTGTTCCCGGGATGGAGAAGTTGCCACTAACTTCTAGGCCCCTCTCCGCCGCCGCTCCCAACCAGCTGCGCGGGCGGGGGGCGGAGGAAGGAGGAGATGGACCGAGGAAGGATGCTGAGCTTACTTGCGATCCGGCGGGGAACGTTTCCACTCCCCAGCCTACTCCGCCGGGCACCCTTCTGCCAGCGCAGCTCCGGGGTGCGGAGAGGCTTTCTTTCCCTTTTCCCGTTTGCTTCCTTCGGTCTTTTCCGCTCCCCTTTTCTCTTCCAAGAGGGATCATACCGAGGGCCTGAAGGAGTTTGTTCAGCCAGGGTCTGCCAGGCAGGTGTGTTAGGATGCCCACACTCTGAGAGAGAATGAATGGCATCTCCAAGTCCCCCATCCCGGGTGCTCTCCCACGCTCGACCGACCCACCCCTCTCGGGTTCGGCTGCGCACTAAGAGAAGGGGCTCGGAAGACCCTTGCCGCCGGACGTCCACGAGAGGGGAGCCGCGCTGCCCCAACAAGGGGCGCCGTGGGTGGGTGCTACAGAGAAGTTTGGATCGATTCCGAAAAAAGAGAGAGAGAGATGAAAGAGCAAGAATAGGGGGGAAAAAGAGAGGCAAAGGAGCAGAACTCACTCAGGCATGGGCGTTGGGGGCGGCGGTGGCTGTCGAGTGCGGGCCCGCGACCAGGAACAGCTCCCCGGGCGGGCGCGTCGGACTTCCGAGGCGGCGGCTTCTGCCTCTTGTGCCGCCGCCGCCGCCGGAGCTGCGGCTGCCGCGGAAGTTAATTGCAACTTGACTTCAAGTTGTCTTCTTTCCCCATCCGAAGTGGGCGTTTAAAGGGGAGAGCAAGGCGAGGAGCGAGCTAGCGAGCGCGCGGGGCCGAGGGAAGGGGGGGGGAGGGAGGGGATGTTAACGGGGGGAGGGGGAGGGGGCGGCGGCGGGGGCGGGAGGGGGAAGGGGCCGGCGGGAGCTGCTCTCGGCTCTGCGGTCGCCGCGCCCGCAGTCTGGAGGCGCACCGGAGCGGCCGGGGCGCCCCCCGCGGGAGCCCGCAGCTCCCTGGGGCGCGCATCCAGCCTCGGCTCCTTCGGCCCGGCACGCTGCGCCCGAGGGCTCGGCAGACCCCGCGTCGCCGCCGCTCCCGAGCTTGTGCGACGCGGGCTGGCCGGCGGGGCGGCGAGGGCCCGGCCCGCCTCCCCAGCGCCCGCCCCGGCTTCTCCCCCTGGCGGTGGAGCCTCGGCGGCCGCCGGCTACACTGAGCGCGCTGGAGCCCGAGCCGAGCCGAGCCCGAGCCGCTGCCGCCACCGCCGCCGCCGCCGCCGCCGCCGCCGCGCGCAGCTCCCAGGCTCCCTCCCAGCGCGCCGGCCGGGGTGTGGGGGGCGGCGGGCCGGAGGGACGAGGGCGGGCGAGAGGCGCGCGCTGGGATTGGCGCCGAAGACCGGACCCTCAGCCGCTAGGGGTAAGTGTGGGCGCCTGGGAGTACGCTCAGGGGTGCGCGGCGCGGTTCTCGACGCCCACCAACCCTGCCCCCTCACCTCTCCCGGGCCCCCACCATGCGCACCCCTCCTCTTGCCGCCTGCGGCTTCCTCTTGTTGTTCGTTGTTTGGCTGGGCTTTTTTTGGGGGGGGGTGATTGTAGTGTGTGTGCCAGCAGAGGAGGAAGTCAGGTGAGAGGGCCCTACGCACCCCCCCAAACCCAGCCCGCGTGGGGTGTATCGCTCCCCACTAGGGGCATGTGGGCCAGTTTTTTTTTCTCTCGTCAATGTTCGGTCGAGACGATCTCTCCTAGGGGGCCTCCTTCCCTTACAGCCTGCTCTGTCCATCTCCTTTCACCCCACCCTCGCCCTTCTCAGCACCCATCCAAGAGTGCTGCACCCCAACTGAGGAACACGTGGTGGAAGGAGAAGGAGGGGGGCCCTCTCGCAGATGCCCACCCCTCGCCCCTGCCTATTTGTTTAATATGTATCCTCCCGTCGGCAGCTGTACTTTAAAATCCACTGGGAAAAGACCCTGAACTGAGGTCCAGTTTCTCCAGAAAGCTGGAAGCAAAGGGGGCAAGTGATGCGAATTTAATGACGGGCTAGCGGAAGAGAGAGGCAAGGGAACTCGCCCAGAAGGTGACTGAAACTCCAAAACCCCCTGCAACAGCCCAGTGATTTGGAGGTTCAGGACCCCAGGCTAAGGAGATGTGAGAACTCCATCAACTTTGCCCCTCTCTTCCTGCCATCCTCCACCCCCACCCCGTTCGTGGAAAGCTAACAGGTCTTTTGTTTTGTGTTGTGTCGTCTTGGGGAAATTTGCATTGAGTATGATAACAGAAAATTACTACTGTTTACTCAAAGTTAAGGGGATTGCAGAAAGGAAAAACAGTCTACTTTTTTTCTTCGTGTGTGTGTGTGTGTGTGTGTAGTTGTTAGTTAGGTTCATAGCTTGAACTGCAAAACGTCAGTTTGTAACAATAAGGACTGTAGAGCCGCCTCGGTGTATTTTTAGAAGCTGCACTTTCTTGAGTTCCTTTCACACAAGGCTTGCTCTCTCATTAAGTCCCCATACATAATTGTATTTAGAGAGAAGGAAACTATGGAAGCAGGAGGGAGATTGCTAAGATCTCCATCCCGCCAGCGCAGAGCACTGTTTGCAGTGAAGTTCCTGGAAAGTGACTGTGGGCTGAGAATTCAGTTTTTCCTAAAAGCTCTGTTAGGTCCTCTTCTGTCAGATGTCTATGAATAAAGCACGATGGGAAAATCCTCATATTCCGTGCAGTCTTATTTTATCTTTTACACAGTGGTTGATTCTACTTTCAAGTCCTGGTAACAGCACATCAACTGTGCTGTATTTTTGTATGGTTTTTCTAAATAAAGGAGGATAGCACATGTATTCATGCTGCTTTCTGATATACCAGTTCTTTCCTATCAGTGGTATTGGATCCACTGGAATGTCCATCTTTTTCATTTGATTATCATTTTCTGCGCAGACAACAATTCCAAAGATATAAGACTATAAAAAGTTTATGAATTAGTGTTATTTTAGAGAACTCGTCCCTCGTTTCTGTGATGCAAGTGCCCACCTCAACTCCTCGTTCTATGAAGCAAAGCAAAAAGGTATAAATGCCATGGGCAAAACAAAATACAAGTTTTCCCTCCTGGACCACTTTCTGTGTCCATAGGACCCAAGAGACCCCAAATCTTCTGCCTTACTTTACCAAAATGCTGAATTGCCTAACTAGTACCAATATCTACATCTGGGAATGACATCAGGTTTGGAATGGAAAGAATAAATTCTCAGTCTTTAATTACTGCTTATTAGCTATTTCTTATAGCAGGCAGCTGATTCTCCAGTTCTGAAAGGCTGAAGTGAAGCTTAACAGAAATTGAAATACAAAAAAAAAAAAAAAAAGATTGATTTTTTTTTTTCTCCCTTACACACTCTAACTTATTTACCAGAATTATCATCTAATTCCCCCAGATCTAAAGTGTGATATTCTCCCCTGCGGTAAACCAAAGGAACATTTTCCCCAACCTTTTGAATTTGCTTTTTACCCCCTAAATAGTCTTGAACAGAGAGCTCACAGGCTCTATTATAGTACAGAATTATGTAATGATGCGTACAGTGCATTAAGTAACATAACTTGATAAACTCTTTTGTAAACTTTGCCCCCTGGCACGTAGTAGGAATACATTAAATACTTACTGAATTAAGATGTTAATGACATATTGTAATTGGCCACAAATTCAATAATAGTAGGATAAGCCTTTTTTTTTTTCCAGAAGAAAAAGGTATTTTGCCTGAAAGTTATTAGGGTAATATATTTCTGCTCCTAGATTTTTTTTTTAAAACAAGTCCAAATCTGATTTAAATGGTTGAAAGACAAGTAAATATGAAACATATCAAATGGCCAATAATAATAACTAGGGTCAAAAGCTGATTATTTTCCTAGGAGAATAGATGACAAATATTACCTACTAAATAGTTTCAGAAAGATGGAAAAGAGTGCTAAAACAGTATTGGCCTTCAGTGACTTTATTTGGTGGCAAGATGACATCAAAATGCGAAAAGACAACTCAATAGGTCTGTAAATAGATGAAATCCAAAGAATATTTAAGAAAACAGATTTTTTTTTTCTTTTTTAGATGAGAGGAAGTACACATCCTGAAGTGCCTGGTTGGAATGTATTTTTGAAGTTGTTTTGTCAAGTCAAACCTTTAGGGGCTATCAAGGCAAACACCTTAAAGGAAGGGGAACTCACCACTTACCTACCTCAAGGCAGAGATTTTATTTACAAAATAGTTACTACAGGGTAAAGTTCAATGTATATTGTATGTATAAATGAGGAGTATCCTAAGTAGTTCATTCCGTCTTTATACTTTATATTTCATTACATTTTTAAAAATTGAACAAAACTGACACAGACTTCCCTAAAACTTTCAACCCTAAAACTCATAAATCCTATAAATCCTAAAACATCCAGCCATTAGTCTTAGTTCTGCCAAACAGAGCAAATCTGTTATATTAGTCAGGAGAGGGTATCTTATTCCAGAATAACAAACAATTCCAATATTTAGTGATCTACCGTGAGAAAAGTTGTATTCTTGGTCGTGTTGAGTCCCCTGCAAGTCAGTTTGTCTGTTGCATGTCTCCTCATTCAGGGTCCCAGGCTGACAGAACAGTCGCCATCTTGAATGTTTCATGTTGCTATGGGAAAAATAAAGATCATTCAGAGTGTGTCAGGCTGGCATTTAAATTCTATAGCCAGAAGGGTCTCACATCATTTGGGCTCGCAACTCATTGGACAGGACTAGTTGCATGGTTCCATAGAATCATCACAATGAAGCCAGATAGTGCAGCCTACCTTGTGCCCTAAAGTAGAGAGCTATGGTACACAGCTTTTAAAGACTAACATACTCTTAGTGACCCTTGAGCACTGATATCCTCCAGCTCAACAATCCCACCCTGCTCCTTTGTGGCCTAAATGTTTCATTCTTCAAGGTAAACACTGCTGGAGAGACCACCAAATTATAGGGAGACATGCATGCTGTGACTTTTTTCACCATCTCTTCTCTCTTTGAATGCAACCCTACAATCCCACCCCTTCCCCCCAAATTGCACTGCCCTGTAAATTTTAAGCCACTCTTTATATATTTCCTAAATCATATGTATTTTATTTTTTCAAGACTTGTTTTCCAAGAAAGGGTACCATGAACAGGAACTTTTGAGAAGTGTTATCTGAGGAAAAAAAGTGTTATCTAAAGATATCATGATCATTATCAAATTTTGAAATTTTGTCTTGAATAGTTACTTCCCTTATCTTAAACATCAAAATTTTGCAACACAAATAAAAAACTTTCTTGGAAGTATTCATTCATTCACTTATCTATCTTTTTGTTTATTCAATAAATACTCACTTATTCATGCCAGATACTCTATTAAGGACTGTGTATATGGAGACGTTTAAGAGTTCTTTTCAAGAAACACATTTTCCAACTGGGCTCACAGAAGGAAAAGCCAATGCAATGCCAATAGAGGCACAAAGTGCTATGGGAACACATGGGAAGAAGCAAATAACTCTGGCAAGATTTAGGAAAGTTGCATAGAAGAATTGAACTAAGTGCTGAGGATAAATGAGACTCTTCTAGGCAAAAAAGGGAGATAGGATATTTCAATCAGAGAGACCAATATGAGGAAAGGCACTGAGGATGACCAAGCTTGCTGTTTAGGGAACTACCAGAACTTGGTGTGGCTGGAACATGAGATTTTGGGAAGGATGAAATCAAGCAACTACAAACTAAGAAGAACCTTGCAGACAAGCTGTATATCCTGTCTGTCGGACTGCAAATTCTATCTACTCCAGGCCAAGCATGGAAACAAGTGAGCAAAGCAGACCAAGTTGAGACCATAAGCGGTGTGAAAACTGTGGCAATCCTGAGAATATATTTTCTGCCCGATGATGCCGAGTGTCAGATCTTCCATTTGAGGTTACTTTTGGGTTTTGTTTTGTTTGTTTGTTTTTTAAGATTTATTTATTTTAGAAAGTAGGGGAGGGGCAGGGGACAGGAGGAGAAGGATAAAGAATCCTCAAGCAGGCTCCCCGCTGAGCAGGGAGCCCCTCTGCCCTCCTCCCCCCAACCTCAACAGGTCTTCATTCCAGGACCCTGAGATCATGACCTGAGCCAAAATCAAGAGTTGGAGCTTAACCAACTGAGCCACCCAGGTGCCTCTCCTCTTCCAATTGTTAAAGAGAAGTTGCTAATTTGGTTTTAGGTGAAAAGTGGAAATATTAAATGTTGAGAACTTACCCATATCTTAAAGTACACATGTGGGGAGAAAAGATGTCTCCAGATCAAAATCAGCGTAAAGACCACCAGTCAAATGTCTCCTACAGTATGAGGTAGGGAGTCATTAAAGGTTATAAGGATGGGAGTAACACCAATAGAAGTCTTTAGAAAGATCACTCTGAGGGTAGCTGGCTGGCTCAGTTGGTGAAGCATGTGATTCTTGATCTCAAGGTTGTGGGTTCAAGGCCCGTGTTGGCTGTAGAGATTGCTTAAAAATAAAAATCTTAAAAAAAAAAAAAAGAACTCTCTGGTGGCAAAGTGGACAGGAAAAGTCGAGCCTGGGGGCCTGTAACTGATACTCCATAATATCATTTGAGGGATGATGCAAAGCCATTTATAACACTGCCCTTTTTATAGTATACAACTTTCCATGTTTATTGGGGGCACCTGATAAATATTTGAAGAGCTAATGAATGAAAGAGTAAAAAGCTGAAGTTTTAAAAGGAGGGCACAGTTTTTTGAGGATTCCTTATGCCATATATTTCCTTTGTTAGACTTAATTTTTCAAGAGTGCAATGATCTTATATTGATCACAGATAATTTTTTTATTTCGCTGATAAATATTATTGGTTTTTAAAAATGCATAAATCATCTAGAGTAGGACATAGAGATCAGCACAGCATCAGAGTATTATCTAGGACTAAGCTTAATGATCCTATCCTACCTTGTCAAGGAATGCCAGCTAAATACATGACTTTTGGAGCAGGCCCTAAAATCTGTACTCCCAGGCTTTGTAAAACTATACGGCACCCTTTTGTGTAGCTTATGCATATTTTTAGTGAAGGCCAAACTCTAAATAGTATAGTGTGTGTGTGTGTGTGTGTGTGTGTATACATACACATACATAAATATATATATGCCATATATATATATATACCATATATATATATAAAATATATACAGGGACACATCCATATTTTTAAAGCCACTCAATTCATTGGGCAATCAAGTCTTTAAATTCTTAGCAGTTTGGCTCTACAATTTGTAATATTTTTTAAAGATTTTATTTATTATTTATTTGACAGGCAGAGATCACAAGTAGGCAGAGAGGCAGGCAAAGAGAGAGGAGGGGAAGCAGGCTCGCTGCCAAGCAGAGAGCCCGACGCGGGGCTCGATCCCAGAACCCTGAGATCATGACCTGAGCCGAAGGCAGAGGCTTTAACCCACTGAGCCACCCAGGTGCCCCTACAATTTGTAATTTTTTAATTCACCTTTCTTGAGGTATAATTTATGGATAATAAAACCCACCCATTTTATGTGCTCCATGAGTTTTGAATACAAAGAAGCAGCATGAGCAGATTATAATATTTTAGTGAACCTTAGAGAAAAAAAATAGACAAAATTTATATACATATAGGCAGAGCTGCCATAGGTGTCAAACCATCTGGATTAATCCAGGTTCAACTAGTCATTAGCATGACCTTGGGCAAGTCTCTTAGTTTCCTGCCTCAATTTCCTCATCCATTTTGTGGGGATTTCCACTGTACTCAACTCCTGGAGTTAGCAAATGCCTGGGCTTCAACATGGTTAGTAGTCAATAAAAACGGTGCTTTCTTTTGTTAATGTTGCTGTCATTGTTATTCTAATAAGAGGAAATCCTGGGGTGTAAACAAGAAGAGAAGTGAATTGACTGAAATGTAAGTGGGGTAGAAAGAAGCAAGAACCTCCTGGGTGACTTGCTGGTGTGCCAAGGGGACTCAAAGCTGGAGAATAATTATGGCCTCTATTTCTGGAATATTTATTTTTTACTGAAAGATTTTGGAAGAAATTATTTTTGTATTAAAACAGCTACACACACAGTAGAATGCTTCTCTCTTCTATAACTTTTGTGGAAATGTTTGCCAAGTCCAGAACATATTCACTAGTAACATTTATCTTAAAATTGTTAAAGCACCTCCTATTTTTATATGCTGTGAATGCTGCCCAAACGTAGAATCTTTGCCATTAGTAAATGTTTACATTTTAGATGAAAAATGTGTTGGAGTAGGGAAAAAAGTAATAGAGCATGACCTTAGGGAAATCAAGTTACCAAGAAGCAAAAGAAGAGAACTAGACTGTAGTTCTGATTATATAACAAACTATTTTGTTGATGTCGACAAACATCAGGGTGGGGAATGTTCGTTCTTTTCACCCCTTATTCCCACACAGTGGTAGATCTCAAACTTTACTGTGCATGGGAATTAAATAGAATGCTTATTTAAAATGCAGATTCCTTGCGGGGCGCCTGGGTGGCTCAGTGGGTTAAAGCCTCTGCCTTTGGCTCAGGTCATGATCCCAGGCTCCTGGGATCGAGCCCCACATCGGGCTCTCTGCTCAGCGGGGAGCCTGCTTCCTCCTCTCTCTCTGTCTGCCTCTGCCTACTTGTGATCTCTGTCAAATAAATAAATAAAATCTTTAAAAAAAAATAAATAAAATGCAGATTCCTTGACTCCATGTCCATAAATTCAGATTTGGTAGAAATAAAGCAGGGATCCAGTGATCCATATAGATTTGGGAAACCTGGGTTGAAAGGGGCTGAAATCCAAATTATAAATTAAAGTTTTGTTTCACTTTTTATCCTCAAACTCCCTCAACAAACATACACATTAGTTGGAAATACAGTGTAAGAAGTGCTTTAGGCATAATTAGATATATCTGCCCAAATAATGTCACCAACTATCTTTTGTTTCTGCTTTCTTCTGTGTCAACTTCTGCTTTAACTTCATTCTAGGTCTAGTTTTCCCTTCACTGTAATAAGCTAGTCCCTCCAATCTTCTATTCTTCTGATACAGAAACTCCAACAAAAGAGCACTCCTCTTTCTCAAAGTTTCCAGCAAAAGAACTACACCTGATTGTGACAGTATCAAGTTGTATCATGTGCTCATACTTGCACTTATAACCCTGGTCAAGGGCTATGCTTCTTTAACTCAACAGCCTTGGGTCAAATGCCCACCTTGGATTTAGGAGTGCACCCTACCCAAATTGTGTAGGCTGAGAAGGGGGGAGGTACTGTTCTCCAAGATAAATTGGGGATAATTTTTCCAGAAATAGAGAATGGTTATTAGCCAAACCTATAAATTTTTCATCCACTACTGCACATTTTTTAGAAGTACTTAGATGAGAATAAGCCATGTGCTATGGTACAAAAGGATAACAATTGTGCCAAGATATTGAACCTTTTAGTCTTAAAGATGACCCACCAAAGCCTTGGAAGGGCTCAGGATGCTCAGAGTTCCTGAGCCAGTTACCTCATGCATTTACCCCAGTTTTTGGCAAATATTAAACATTTTCTATGTGTGCCATGAAGATGATTTGTATGCAAGTCATCTGTGACTTGCACGTTGGGAATCAATGGATTTTGAGATCACACTTCAAGGTCATCTCAAATCTACAGTAACATTATTTATTTTGGATCTTCCTGAGACAACCTGGAAGCTGATTTATACAATTGGAGGGCAAGATTTCCAGGTATGATATACAGAAGAGGGACAAACGGACAGGACCAGTGGTTGAATCCCACTTTGACTTGGTCATCAGTTTTGTTTCATTTAGTACTCTTGGACGTATGTAGTTTGTTCCATCTCATAGATATAGGCCTAGGCTGGATCTCAGTATGCCTTGTTCCTTTTAATATTTGAAACATGAATGGATGCACATTATGTAGACAATGGAAAGGGATAAGCTGATAACAGCATGGAACAGAAAAAAGATTTAACTACTAGTCATGAGACATATTTTAGGTATATTACATGCAAGTTTATGGAAGAAGTGAATTCCGATGAATTATTACTCATTCTTCTAAGTGAAGATGTTGCTATTATTTTCTTAAACTCCTTAATAAAGTTAACAAAATAACTGTCTCAGCATGTTAGTATTCAGTCATTAGTTTCAGATGGCTTGAGATGACCCCCCCAACCCCAGCCAACTTTCACCACCACCAAAGCAACCCAATAAAAGTGTTTTCAATAAATGGTGCTAGGATAACTAGATATCCATACAGAAAACAAACAAACAAACAAACACCTTGATCCCTACCTCACACCATACATGAAAATTCATTGCCAGTGGATTATAGATCTAAATGTGGAAATAAAACCAAAAAGTTTTAGAGGAAAACATCCCTTGGAGATAGATAATTTTTCTTAGATAAGCCATAAAAAAGCAATAACCATAAAAGAAAGAGTAGCTAAATTACTTGTTAAATTTAAGAGCTTCTCATCTGAAGGAAAGTGGGGTCAGGGGGAGTAAAGCCTAAAAAAGCCATGATTAAACAATCATTACTATCAGTGGGATTTTCTCTCCTGTACATTAGTTCAAGTTCTTTCGACTTCGGTAAGTGATAGAAGCTGACTCTGAGCTTAAGCAAAAAGAGAAAAGCACAACTGGAGCTTTTTGTGGAATCCAAAGTCAAGGGTACTGTGGGGTTTCAGGAGTAGATGTATTGAAATGCTACAGGGAACCCAGTCAATCCTCTCCATATTTCTTTTCTGTCTTTCTCATGGCAATACGAGTTACCTCTACTCAGTTACATAGCAGATCATGATTGCCAGTTGTTGTTGAACCACGGATGTTTCAGTCAAGCCACCCAGAGAAAGGCCCATCTTTGTGTCTTCACAATTCTTAGGGATGAGTCTGATTGGCTCACTTGGATTCAGTGACCACCCTTAGTCTAACAAACTATGACCAGAGGCAGGATGATATTTTAAAAACAACAACTCCTTTCATCCATGGGACCGTGGGGTGAAAAGAAATAGCATTCCAGTTGACATTCTCTCTGGATTTCCTCTTTATTAGACAAAAGACAGAGTTGTTGGAAGTTTGTACTTGGTCAATTTTTAATGGCTACTAGTTTCAGTATATTGATATACTATCCCTTTGAGTATCTAATATCAGCATCTCTGCATCTCTACAGGTTGACTGATTAAGTACCATAAACAAAATTAGTCCATTTTAAAAATGGGCACATTTATTTGTAAATTATTAGTCAAGATCTATTCAAACACAGACATGCTTTATTCTAGTCTGGATATACAATAAAATTAATTTAAATAACTTTAATCAGCTTCAAAAACAGCAAATTCCAAGACAATTAGGTTAACTTTAAGAACTCATATTTATTGAGTTAACAGATGGTAAATTAAAAAACAATGAAGCTAATTTTTAAAATCATTCATTGAATTAAAAAAACAGACATTTAACAAAACTGTTTTTAAGCTGTTTTTTCATCCCAAGATGCATATTTTAAGATTCCAATTTGGGGAACTTCTGGGAAGACACAAATGAGCTGCACTATATGAACATTCTTCTGGTGAATTACTTTTTTAAAGGATTTAGAACCACCTGAAAAAGAATTTTATGAATCAACAATAAAAATGTAAGAAATAAGTATATTCTAGAGAGTGGGAGGAATGAAGAGGTTACCTCATCAATTCCAGTTTGCTCTTTCACATGCTCTGTGGCCTTCTATGTTGCTGGCCCTGACACACTTTAGGAGTTTCCTATGCCTGCAGAGTGGACATACCTTGGGAGTTTCCTGTGCTAACAGAGTGAAAGTTGTCCCTGGCCAGAATTGCATTTCTGCATTTTAATGGTCAAAGGTAAGACTTCCCTTTGATGGCTTCTTGGGCCTTGTGCACCGATAACTTGAAATCTATTGTAAATGCTAGAAGCTGACTCTGCAAACTTACGGGAAAAGCGGAATTTTGTGGAAGCACATTGAGGACCTGGGATCTTCTTCTCTTGGGCTCCCACTTTATTGGGTCTCCTTGCAGTTTTTGGAAATGAAGCAATGAATATATCCCAACACATGAAGTATACCAGAAACTGGTTGTTTCCATATGCAAGTTCAATCATTTCTCCTATTTCCTGTGGTTTTATAGATAGAACTGGAGATAACATCGTGGATACATTAAGATACATCATTTGCATTGTACTTGCTATTATTAGTTTTAACATGATGGCATATTTAGAACTATAGTTATATATGTAGACATTTAGTTACTCCATAAAAATATTTGGAATAGATTTGTTTGAATGGCTGGTTGATCAGTTGGTGTTACAGTTTTTTCTTTACTTGGGAGAGTTGCAAACTGTAATATAATTTGTTTTACGGTTGTAGTAACCCATTGTCTAAGATCTGATTTTACTTTACATTGTAAGTTTTACATTACTTGATTGGTATGTTGAGAATCATATTTACTTGTTTTGATAGACCAATTTATTAGTTACAATTTGAGTTAAAAACACTTAGAAATATAAAAGCACATTTACTATTGAAATTACGGTAGTAAAATTATCTTATTATTGTGCATTTGAAACTACTTAGCCCCAACCCCTTTTCTCCTTGAAATAATTGTTTTTATAATAACCTTCTGATAATATGAGGCTTTTTAGGAATGCAATTATAACGATATAGCAGGAGGGACTATATTGTTTTTTAATTAAACAAGAACAGGTAAAAATAAGAATAGATTGTGACTAAATGAAAAATTCAGTAGGTGAAATTTCTGTTTTGCAGAAATAGAAATTAGGGATACAGAAGAAAAACTTCATAACTGGTCTAAACATCCAAAGAGAATGAATAAAAGCTAAAAGGGTAAGAGGAAATTGGATAGACAAATTATGGAGGTCTAACTTAGAAAATAAGCTCCTAGAGAGCAATAAACATCTTATTATTGTAACCTACACCCAACAGAAGGCTTAACACATTGTACATGCTAATAGTATTAGATAAACATTTCTTATATTTATGAATAAAATAATGGGTGTTCCCCTGAAAATAGAGCAAGTGGATTAGAAGTAAAAATCAAAGTTTATGACAGAAGAAAACTTTCTGTATACAAAAACTGCAGTAATATTGTAATTTTGAGTAAAATTAAGCGGTTGAAATAAGTGCCTAGTCATAGGCTGGTAAATTTTTAAATTTCTAGAACAAACAATTCCTTCAAGTGTTTACAAAAACAGATACATATTTTTGTAGATTGTCTTCATATTTCTTTCACAAAACAAGAACATTTTTCAGACCAAAGTATAATTTCTTATATAATTTTAAGCAAAACAAGTTTGATTCTTTAAGTTTTATGCCTGCCTGATTATTGGCTCATACATAAAAGCAACAGAACATTTTTACATCAGAAAAGTGTCAGAAGGTATAACAACTTAGAGTATTTTCTCAAAAGTTGCAGAGATACTGTTTAGATCACTAATTGGTCAGATATATAAAAAAAGATCAAGAATAGAAAATTCCAGGAAAAAATCTTAGGGCTAATTAAGCACTCAGGGTCAAGATGAAGTAATAAAGGAATAAAATATGGGGAAAATTGAAATGAATTAAGAATTGATATTAATGACTAGATGTTTTTCTTCTAAGGAAGCAATGTTTCTAATAAATTAATCCTAAAAGGAGGTTTTTATTTTTTAAATTTTAAAAGAGTCTGTAACTAATAACCACAATGTGGAAAGAGGAGATGGAGAAAACTAAAGCTTATTTATTTACTTATTTATTTATTAGAGAGAGACCACATGGCAGGAGAACATGGGGGCAGGCAGAGGGGGAGAATCTCAGGCAGACTCCCCACCATCCAGGGAGCCTAATGCAGGGCTCAAATTCATGACCCATGACATCTTGACCCAAACTGAAATCAAGGCTCAGACATTTAATCAACTGAGCCACCCAGGCATTCCTGTTACTTTATTTTTAAATCATTAGCTAAGAATACATTTAAGGGTAGTTGTGAACAATTTAATATAGATACTAGTTGAATGGGAAGAAGAATATCTATTTTATAAATAATTGTAGGAGATAAAACAGTTCAAAAGACAAAATGGAAAGGAAATAAGGAATTATTGAAAAGAAAGTATAAATTAAGTACAATAAAGCTAAAAGTTATGACAAGTATAAATGTCTTAAATTTCTCTATTCAAATGGAAAGATCTTCATGTGAAATTAAAATTAAGGTCTTATGATTTGGTGATGCTTAAAAAAGTCATATTTAAAGAAAAATGATGTAGAAATACTTTTTAAAAGAGCAAAGTTTTTGCAGCCTAACATGGTCACAAGCAGAATTTTTTCAAAAAACCATAAATAAGACAAAAAGGACTATTTTATAATTACTGTTATTATAATACTAGTAAAGGAATAATGACACTGAAAAAATAATGCCTTAAATAAGCTTAAACCTAATACAATTTAATGTACTTTTTAATAAGTCAGTAGAGCTCATCACAGCAAAATAATAAAAATAATGTATACCCAAGCAGTGCAAAAGTTTACAAAATTAGAAACTAAACTAATGAAATAATTTCATATTGGTACATTAAATAAGAAGTAAATGAGTATTTTCATAGATTATTTTGTAAAGTGTTGGATAAAATTTAATACTTGTTCCTAATAAAATGATAAGGAAAAAAAAACTATTTTTAGCATAATGAATATTTTTAACTAGTAGTCAATATTAAGATTAATTTAAAAATTAAGATTAATTTTAAAATATACATGCTTAAAAACAAGGATGGGGTAGAAGTTGGTATAACAATAATTATTGGTATAATTATTATATTATATATTATATATATTATATATAATACATATAAATTATATTGTATAGATACAATATATTGTATTACATGCAAGTTTATTATATACATAATACATATATAATATATATTATATATTATATTATTGGTATAATAATTATATTATTAATATAATAAAACACTAAAGAAAGAAGACCTGGGGGCAGCTGGGTGGCTCAGCTGGCTAAGCATCTGCCTTCTGCTCAGGTCATAGTCCTGGTGTTCCAGGATTGAGCCCTAAGTTGGGCTCCCTGCTCCCCAAGGAGTCTGCTTCTCCCTCTCCTTCTGCCCTCCCTGCCCCATTTGTGCTCTCTCTCTCTCAAATATACAAATAAAATCTTTTTTAAAAGTAATAAAGAAAGAAGACCTATAAAGAATGACTGGAAAAATATTTTGGAAATATTTTTATTTATTTATTTATTTATGTTTATTATTATTCCAAAAATATTTTGGAAAAAAATCATTATGACTGGAAAAATATTTTTATGTCTTGAAAACCCAAGAAAGCATATAAAAGTGTGAATAGACAATAAATTAGTAAGATATTGGCAGGCATATGACTATTAACATAAAACAGTAGTATTTCTAAATATTAGCAACCATTAGCTGAAACATAAACCTCTAAAAGATTTATTTTACAAGAGCAACAAAATATATAAAACTGAGTTTAAATGGAAATATGTTACCTATCTAAATGAAACTTTTTGAGAGCTATAAAAATATTAAATTAATCAAAAGATTGGTTTCTGGTTTAAAAAATAACATTTTAAAATTGTAAATTCTTGGGGCTCCTGGGTGGCACTTAAAAGTTAAGTGTCCCACTCTTGGTTTCAGCTCAGGTCATGATCAGGTCATGATCTCTGGGTCATGAGATCAAGCCCTGAATCAGGCTCTGCAGTCAGCAGGGAGTCTGCTTGAGATTCTCTCTCCCACTTCCATCTCTCTCTCTCTCTCTCTCTCTAATTCTTTCCAAACTATAGATATAATGGCAAATCTAGTAATAAAGTCTCTTTTGTTTTTCACATTTTGAGGTAACAGTGAGAGGAACTTGATTTTAACATAAACCTGGAAAAGAAAGTAGGCAAGAATAGTAGAAATCAGTTCTGAGGAAGAAAACTAATGAGGACAGACTAGTCATATCAAATATTAAAATATATTATAAAGTTAAAATAATTAAAACCATGTGATACTGGCACCAAAATAAATTAATGGGGCAAAATATGTGGTCAAAATAAATCATATTTTATATCATAATGGAATATTTGATAATGTCAAAGCACAAATCAGTGGGAAGGGAAAATATTTCAGAAGATATGGACTGATTAACTGAAAAATCAATTTATATATTCATGATACACATATAATAAAATAGCAAAACTCAAACTGTAGGAAATCTAAAGGGATTTGTTTTTATAGGCTTAAAATACTGTAACAAATCACAAAGTAAAGATAAAATAGATTTGGCTATATTAAGACAGCAATAAAACAAACAAGCAGAAGGCAAGGTATAATTATTTGAACATTACAAAAGGACCAATAATCATGTTATTAACAGAAGCTCATACAAACTCCACAACTGAGAACTAATACATGAGATAAAAATAGAATCATATTTAGCCAATATATGAGATAACACTAAAATCACATTTCACAAAAGATGAAATATAATATATTTGCAAAAAGTAAGAACATTCAGCCTTACTAATAATCAGCTGAGTATACACTAAAACAAAAAAAAGCTGTATTTAGGTTTAATCAATTATTTTAAAATTAATGTCAAAAATTTACATTCCCAGCTGTTACGGATTATTTTCATTTAGATCAACTTATCTTATGAAAGAAAATGGAAAACCTGGATAAAATCTAGGGAATATTTGTTTAAAAGCATCACAGATTTGGGGCAGAGAGGATTTGAGATGCAGAGAATCCAGGGAACTGGGAATCCAAAAGAGATCTCTTACATAAGATCTTACATAACTACCTGTTAGAAGCTAAGGTAAAACCCCACTTGACAAAGATGTGATCACCCAGAAGCTCAAATTATCTCTACAATTTTTCATTACACAATGTGTGGCAATAAAATTACCAGCCATACCTATAGACCAGATAATAGACTTTAAAATATCTGTGATTAATAAATTAACAAAATTAGATGAGAAGATGGGGAATTTTGGCATATTATTGGTAACTATGATAAAAATCAAATGGAAATTCTGGAACTGAGAAATAAACTGGCAGAAACTAACTCAGTGGATGGGTTTAAGGGCAAACTAGAAACAGCTAAAGAACAGATTGATGAAGTGGAAGGCAAACCAATAGAAGATTTAATGTTAATACCCAAAGTCAGCAAAGTACACTGGAAAGTGGTTTCTTTTTACATGACTAGTGGCATTTAAATCTATATAATAATTTTTTGGAAACTCTTTGGCAGTGTAAATCAGATATTAGAACAAACAAGATTCCTATCTTTTGGCTGGTAGTCTTATGTCTGGGAATATCTATTAAGGAAATAATTTTTTAATATGAATTGTTTTATGTATAAAGATGTTTACTACAAACTCACTCATGATACTGATAACTGTACAATGCTTTAAGTGCTTTACTACAATTAATACAGTCTGTTCTCCCAGAAACCCAAGTAGGTAGAGGTAGTTACTACCAATACCCTCATTTTACAGATGAGAAAACTGAAACATTGAGAAGTTGAGTAGCTTGCTGAAGAATATGTAGCTGGTGAGTAGAGAAACAGACATTTGAACCAGGCTCTCTGGCTACACAACCTGCACTTGAACCTGCCCTGGGCTGCTGGAAACAACCTAAATAACTAACAACTGGAGACTTGTCAAGTGAGTAATATACCCAGTCTATGTAATATTATACAGGTATTAAAAATGAGCATCATGAACACTATTAACAACATAGGAAATACTTCTGATATAATAAGAAAAAAATCAAAATCCTAGAACTACAACAAATAAAAAATATGCATGTAAATATGATTGAAACCAAATACCCGCAAAGGCTCATGACAATTATATGAAGTTTGTAGCACTTCTTCCTTTTCTCTTCTTCCAGTTTTCATTTTCTCATAATTTTAATAATTGTGTTTCATACACACAGACACATATATGCCATGCTTCATATTAAAAATACCACTTTCTATACATAAAAAAGCAATAAGAGTATATTGGGTAAGAACCTGGGCTCTGGAGCCAGACTGCCTGTGTCACTGCCTACTAGGTGTGTGACCTTGGACAGGTTGTTGAACTTGTGTTTCTAAGTTTCTCAGCTTATCCTATAAAATGAGGATAATAATAATACTTATCTCAAAGGGTGGTTGTGAGGATTAAATATGCTTAAAATGTATTTAGAACATTGTCTGAAAGTTCAATATGTAAGCATGATCTAGTAGTATTGTTGTTATTTTACCAAGAAACCTCATCATTTTAGAGCCTGAGTGAATAGACAAAATGACAATTCCCTCCAGCCAGTCCTCTGATAGGCACACACATTAGCAACAGGTTTTGTTTCTATATATAGATCTTCGTCCTTACTAAGAATTCCCCAATGCGAGATGTCTAGGAACCAAGAACCATTGGCTGAGGCGGAGCTTCTGAACTCTTTCTAAGAAGCAGTGATAATCAAATGTCTGAAATGTGTTTTATTTTATCTTGAGGACAAGCGTGATTGAAACTGCCCACTGAAGCCAATATTATACTAACATCATCATCAGTGAATTCAAGAAAATATTTATCTATTTCCCCAATTTTTACCCTTCTCTGGATGAATGACTTTTTACCAGCTCCCTGACCTGACAGTTTGATTAACAATAGAAAGCTGTTTATGAAATAGGACATTTGGTGTAACTTAATTTTTCTGAATTGAACACCCCAGAGGGCCTGAAAATGTGCTTTGAACTTTTTTTCCACCTGGCAGATTCAGAAAGTTCAGAAGATATTTATAAAATTTCCTCATCCCTTTAAACAGTTTCATCAAAATTGTAAGCAAAAAAAAAATAAAAAAAATCTGTTAGATGCCAAGATTTACTGTTAGCTGTCTTAATGGCTAATGAAATGATAAGACCTTGAAATAACCCTTGCCAATTAAAAATTAACAGGTGTTTGTCAGGTAGAATATCGCAGTACCTACAAGAGGAAATGATGCAAATTGGTATTTCATACATTTGCAAGAAAGATCACCTTTGATGTGTCTGTCTGGTTTTCAGGATGTTGCAGGTCTCTGCTCTTGTAAGACTGGCTGCAGAACCCAGGGCTGAACCCCTCTAGGTGAGTTAGCACTTTCCTGAATGCTGTCAGTCTCTTACCTGCCTCTCTGTCAAGGCCCTGTGATGATGATCGGCAATGTCCTTTGGTTAAACTCTCTAAGAATTCTCAGCTCTATGATATGGTAAATATGTAACAAATTGCTTTAATGTCTGAGCTTTACATTGTTGCTAAAGTTATTGTTCCTTTTGGGGTTATTCATGGAACTGGATCTATCTTCCCCACCCCCACTTTTTGTTCCAGGATTTACCACAAACCTTCCCCACTTTCTTTCCTAATAGGCTTGTTCTGTTATAACACAATACCACGTGTTAAGACAGATTCACTGTCTAAGTCACAGGCCAACATTTCACAATTAGTGATGACTGGTCACATGGTAAAGTGAAATTCCTTTTCCCTTTTTGCAGAAATGGATCAAAAGATTCAACCAGCAAATGGTGAATCAATGACAAGTCAATAATAAGGTGAGAGATTATGTTACTAAAGGATGACCTCAAGATTATTACTATACAATGAATTAATTTGCTATGTAGATAAATGCTAAACAATGTATTATTGTCATAGTATAACTGGAGGTGATTTCATGTGTTTGTATTGCCAATGAGGTTAAATGGAATTGAGTATAGTCCCCTTTCTAACTTGCCACCAGTGTCAGAATTTGGGAAAATTTCTAAACAATTCTGGGCTTCAGGATCTCCACTTGAAAACGAGAGCAATAGTATTTATCTGTTATGTTATGAAGGCAGAATGTTAGAACAGGAAAACTCACTTCTTGAGTGCTAGCCCTCCCTACTACCATTATGGAAGATAGAAAATAAAGAGATAATGCAGAACTCTGCTTTCATCTTTAAATATATTATTCTTCATTAATTATCTAATGAATATAATCATTGATTCTGAAAGTAGGTGGGATTTTCATCTCTCCAACCTTCATTCTTTTCTCATTTCTTAGAGCTTTGATAAGCATCTACTCTAAGGTGAGAGCTGAGTGTTGTGGGAGACAAAAAGGAGAGTGATCCTATTCTCATGGAGATTGGGATATATATATAATATATATATATTTAAATGCCAGTATATACATAAAATAAATATATAAATATATATTATAATTACACATTATAAATATATATTATATGTTATAATTACATATTATTAAATATATATATATATAAATATGTATATATTTAAATGCCAGTAGAGAGACAAGATACTGTCTTTGTTTATTAGAAGGATAAATTATTTTAATTATGGTTATCACGGAAGTCTTCATGCTGGAGGTGTGACAGATTGGGCTTTAAAGAAGAGGTACAATTTGGGCAGCAGTGAGAGGGGAATACAGTGAACCAAGACTGAAGTAGCATGATTGGGTGGAAAAAAACATTAACCTGGGACTGGAAAGACCTGCGTTGGCAATACCTCGGTTGAACTATTCCCTGGCCTTTAATTTCTTTATCTGTGAAATGTGTAAAATAACCTCTGCCTCATTGGTCTTTCAGGGGTTTGGAAAAGACCAAAGGGGAGCTTGCATGTGAAATCTCTTTGGAAACCCTGAAGCACTCTGTGAATGAAAAGGGTAAATTTTTTCTCTCTTCCCTTATACCATAAACTCCATGAGAGCATTTGACAGGATCAGTTGTGTAGTCTTTAAAAAGAAATGTTCAATGAAGTGTATACAAAAAATCATACTATAAACCTTAAGTCTTTATAAATTTTATTGCCAATTATACATCAACAAAAAAGGGAGAAGTTATAAAACAATGAATCATTGATTGAGTGAATGAATCCATGAATGTTGTGGACTGAATGTCTGTGTCCCTCCAAAATCCTATGCTGAAATCTCATCTCCTAATGTGGTAGTATTAGGAGGTGGGGGGCCTTTGGTAGGTAATTAGGTTTATATGAGGCCATGAGGGCAAAGCCCTATGATGGAATTAACCCTTACAAGAAGAGGAGGAGACACCAGTACATTCTCTCTCCACCATGTGATTATACAGTGAGAAAGCAGCCATCTACAAGCCAAGAAGAGGGCCCTCACCAAGAACTGAATCTACTGGTACCTTGATCTTGGACTTTCCAGCCTCCAGAACAGTGACAATAAATGTCTGTTGTTTAAGCCGCCCAGGTGTGGTGTTTGGTTATAGTAGCCTAAGTGGACTAAGACAGTGAGTAAATAAATGAATGAAACAAAACAAAGGCACAGAGTAGGAGAACGTACAATATGAATAAGAAATAAAGGGTTATATCTTTGAATATATGTGGTGTAGCTGGGTGTTAGGAGTGTAACCCATAGCTAGGTGGGTGGATTGAAAGTGGTGGTCCTCAGAGTAAGTTCTGTGGACCAGTATCATCTGGAAACTCATTTAGAAATGCAAGTTCCTGGGCCCCCACCTAGGCCAACTGAATCTGAAACTCAGGGTTGGGGCCAACAATCTGTTTCACCAATCCCTCTAGGTCATTCTGGTGCAAAGCAAAGTTTTGAGAACCATTACTTTGTACTAATGCAGGAACTTTGGAAATGATTCTGCTGTAAATTCAGTGTTAATGAAGGTTTTAGCTATGGATGGATATAATCAGAGCTGTATTTCTAGGATGATGAGGCATGAAGTTTTGCCTTAAAGAATTTATGGCTTCGATGTAAAAAGCACCACTGGAAATACTGGAAAACACATTGTATTCACCAAGCCCCAGAGTGAAAGATTTTGATTTCTCCTGATTCCAGATAATGGCCACATCATCAGCTAAGAGGCAAAGCAGAGCCGGCATTATTCCCAAGCACTGGAGAAACCTGCTTGGTCTACAGAGACCAGACAGAATGAGAAAGTTTCCGTGAAAATAAATGAGTTAACTGTTAAATATGGTCCTCACTGATTTCAGAGGGGCCTCTTAGTCCTGACCCGCTGTGGGGAAACATAAGAAATGGAACCTTCCATACCAAGACAAATGGGCAGCTCTTCCTACAACTGGCCTCACTAGCTGAAAAACGCAGCTCTGTCTTTAGGGCTGTTGGAGACAGGTCTGCCCAAGGGGAGGGTATTGTATGGAAGAGAAATGAAGAGCCTGGGGGGGAAAGCAGTTATCTTAAGAGAGAGTCTAGAAGCCCAAGATACAAGTGTCAGGTGGGGAGGGAGTAGGGAGGAGAAGGATGAGGGCTGTTCAAAGTGGTTTGGGGCTGCTGGGATGACCAATCATCTGAGTTTGCTCAGAACTCAGGATGTTGGGGATAATCCCTGTCAAACCAGGGCAGATGGCTACCCTACAACTCTGCACCTCAGCTGTGTTGAAGACTTGGGGAGAAGACCTTGTGAAAGCAGAAGAATCACTGCTCTAGGGACGCCTGGGTGGCTCAGTTGGTTAAGCCGCTGCCTTCCGCTCAGGTCATGACCCCAGCGTCCTGGGATCGAGTCCTGCATCGGGCTCCTTGCTCGGCAGGGAGCCTGCTTCTCTTTCTGCCTCTGCCTGCCACTCTGTCTGCCTGTGCTCACTCTCTCTGACAAACAAACAAACAAATAAAAAGAATCACTGCTCTAAGCCTTGTTTCTCAAAATACTGCCTACACACTGGCAACGTCAGTGTCACGTGGGAGTTTGTGAGAAATGCAGCTCCTTAGGCCTACCCTAAACCTGCAGGCTCAGACCTGCATGACAGCCAGAGCCCCAGGTGACGTGCATGCACAGGAGCTGAGAAAGACTGCCTTAGCAGATCCTGTGAGCCCTGGGTGGCTTCCCCCAGTAAAAAAAATGAAGCACTGGTGGGGAGCAGAATGTCTGGGCTGTGATATAGCTGATGTCCAGGTTGGCCAGATTCTAAGCTCGACCTGCATCAGCCCTGCCTGGGAGGAGCAGAAGCATGGAGAAGGTTACGTACTAGGAGTACCAGGAACTGAGAGCAAAGAAAAGGACAGATGACACAAAATAGCCAAGGGGGCCTCCTGAACTATTAACAGTAGTAGTTGTTGGAATGTAGGAAAGCCAGAAATCCAGCAATTATGTGGTGAGAGTAAAGCTAGAGAAATAGTCTTCTGTTCTTATACTGTGACCGTGTTTTGGTAAACAACAACAACAACAAGCTGATGTGGGCTGGGGAATGAATTACGCCTGCAAAGTGGGGTCACGGCCCCGTGGGTAAGCTTTCACAGGAAGGTAAAAAAGGATCACCCACTAAAAGTATTCAGCTTTAGCATCTTGGCCTCACTCACTTGTGTATCACTCAAAAACACAAAGCAAATTCAGTTTTCTTTTTCTCTTCATGAGTTCCAGCTCTGCATTCTAGCAAGAATAATTTGCACTTAATTAATAGTGTTTCATTTTTTTGCAGCTTAAACACTAATTCTTTGACTTGAAACATTCTAACCAGTGGTTCTTAAACTCCAAACATGCAGCAGAATCACCTAGAGGGCATGTTAAAACACAGATTGCTGGGCCTACCCCCAGGGTTTCTGATTCTGTACATCTGGTAGCAACTTACAATTTACATTTCTAAGGAGTTCCCGGTTGATGCTTATTATTGGTCCAAGCAACACACTTTGGAACCTCTGATTCAAGCTGTTCAGCATGTTATTCCCATCCAAAGGTGAAGGGTTTCAGAAGTCTTAGATTAATACTTCTAAAATTGGTTGGCCTTTCTGTTCTATCTTGGATCGAATACATGGTCATCCAGCGTATGACGACTATGCAGCTCATGGCACAAGCCACTCGCAGTGCCAGCTCAACACATCTGCACTGGTCTGTATCTTGTTCAATGAGACAAGTCCTCTGGTCACATGCTAGGATGTCCTGGAAATGGTGGTTTGTGATAAAAATGTCTAAATACCAGTTCTTACTTGGTGTTTATCTCACTTCAGACCAGTAATAATTTGTGGACTGGCACTGGCCCATAGACCACATTTTTGATTAATGCTATTTAGATGACTCAGTCTTTCTCAGATTCTTACCCTCTTCCTTCTCTTTCCCAAGATAGCATTTGGGTATACAAGATGGCAGGGGTCTTATTTTATCCATGTGGCACCCATATAGTATGCATCGTCCTCTAGAGACTCCGTGATCCTTGGATTCGTTTTTTCTCTGGAATGGGGACCACTGAAATGAAACTAGGGCCCATCTAATCTTTAGGAATGATGTGTGCTGCCATAGCCCTGAACACTTCCCATAGTACCCAAGTTCCATCCGTGTGGCCTCTTTCCCTGCTCCTTGATGGCTGCTAGTCTACCAGTAGTCTCACTGGGGAAGTAAGAAGTTCTTAGGAATGTCTTTTTGCTTTTTTAAAGATTTCTTTATTTAGGGGCGCCTGGGTGGCTCAGTGGGTTAAAGCCTCTGCCTTCGGCTCAGGTCATGATCCCACCCCCGCATCGGGCTGTCTTCTCGGCAGGGAGCCTGCTTCCTCCTCTCTCTCTCTACCTGCCTCTCTGCCTACTTGTGATTTCTCTCTGTGTCAAATAAATAAATAAAATCTTAAAAAAAAAGATTTCTTTATTTATTTGAGAAGGAGTGGGGGGGTGGGAGAGGGAGAGGAGAGAGAATCTCAAGCAGAATTCCCACTGAGCTAGGAGCCCCATATGGGGCTCACTATCATGACTGAGCTGAAATCAAGTCAGAGGCTTAACCAACTGAGCTACCCAGGTGTCCTGGTAGGGATACCTTCTAAGTCCTATACACCTACCCACCTGCTGCCACCTCTGTTAGTTGCTTCTGAGCCCCAGGGGATGTGATGCTGAGCCAAATAGCCAGAATCCCCTAGAAACTGGAGTCCTGGAAGGAGCTCATAACCTAGCCAAGTTTTAGTTTTTCAGTAATTTTGCACTCTAATTTTTCAACATGGACATTATTAAAAATTAAATGATAAGAACATACATTTAAACAAGTTATATTAAAAGCAAAGATAATTAATACTCAAAATCTTCAACTCCTATTTATTTAACTACATTGGACTATTAACCTATGTTTTGCTTATGTATTTGATAGAAATACTATATAATAATATACTACCGCACAGCTTTTCTAACTTTGTTCAGTGATATCATGTTGATAGCTTCAAATCAGCCAACATAGGAGTATTTGCACCATGGAAATGAGCAAACATAAATCAAGGCTCAAGGGGTGCCTGGGTGGCTCAGTGGGTTAAGCCTCTGCCTTCGGCTCAGGTCATGATCCCAGGGTCCTGGGATCGAGCCCCGCATTGGGCTCTCTGCTCATGGGGGAGCCTGCTTCCCCTTCTCTCTCTACCTGCCTCTTGGCCTATTGTGATCTGTCTGTCAAATAAATAAATAATATATTTTTTTAAAAAATCACGGCTCCATTCTCCCTCATCTCCAACTCCCCTAGGCCAGCTGTTAAACATTTACCAACACATCATTCTTAGAGCCTAAATCTGGGAGTGAGCCACTACCCAAAGGCCTCAGATCACCCTTTACTTACCTAGATGTTACAAAACTGCTCTTCCCCTGAAGATTAGCCCCTAAAAGGTGTATGTGGAAGAGATATTGATTACCAGAACCCTGACACCATCTTATCTACTTGTGCTGCTTCTGTCTCCCTTCTCTCTCTACCATCTCTTGGGACCAGAAGAAGCAATCTTCTGGCTTTTTATTTCCTCCACAGCATATCCTTATATATTGAGGATAAACACTCATGGCCTAACGTTACTCTCTGACATTCTTTCCCCAAACCTATAAATTTAGTCTAGTTATGAGAAAACATGAAATCAAATTGAGAGACCTTCTATTTAACTTCTACCTACTCCCCTTCAAAACTGTAATATGAAAGACAAGGAAAGACCAAGAAACAATCATAGCTTAGAGAAGGAGACTAATGTACTCAATTCAATGTGGTATCACAGATTGGACCCTGGAAAAGAAAGAAAATTGGTAGGAAATCTAGGGAGATCCAGATAAAGTCTGAGTATGGTACCAATGTTAATTTCTTAATTCCAATTATTATATCATGTTCTGTAAAATTTTAACACTATATGAAGCTGGGTGAAGGGTATATGAGAACCCTATACAATATTTGTGGCTCTTCCATAAATATATAATTTTTCCAAGTAAAACTAACGAAGGGAAAATTCATGACCTAAGTAATAGGTAGAATAGATATCTTTTCTATTCTATGGAAAAAAGTTAGAATCTGTACCCATCTGCTTTGTGATTTGAAAAAAGGGGGGGAAGATAGGGTTGGTAGAAGATCTTTTTCTCTTAATGAAGCTTGACTTTCAAGTGTTTCATCTTTTGCAGAATTAAAAAAAAAATTAGATGTTGTAGGCTGAGCAACAACTCTTTCTTTCCTTTTCTTTAAAATCTTGCTGTAATAAAACAAATCCCCCTG
Source organism: Taxidea taxus jeffersonii (assembly GCA_003697995.1). Taxonomy (NCBI): domain Eukaryota; kingdom Metazoa; phylum Chordata; class Mammalia; order Carnivora; family Mustelidae; genus Taxidea; species Taxidea taxus. The sequence continues at coordinate 49,578 of RCUC01144509.1, forward strand.
CCCTGAAAGTGTGTCTTCAGCCAATAAAAAAGGTCAAATACATAGGAGATAGGTTAATATAAAATAAAAATATTACTTTTATTTTATGTGGACCTGAAAATGGGCCACTGCTCACACAGCTACATTTTTTTTCTAAGTGGAAGGATAGCCAGGAAGAAAAATCCCTGAACAGGGAAAAGTAAATGTGCTTATCTATGGCAATGCCTCTCAAATTTTAATTTGCATTTGCTTCATTTAGGGATCTTGTTAAAATGCAGATTCCTTTTCAGTAGGTTTGGGGTGGAAAGCCCAAATTAGTTTGATTTTCTAGTAAGTTCCCAGATGATGCCATGCTGCTGGTCTCCAAGTAGCAAGGGTCAAGGATCATTTCTGAGGAATTTCCTCTTCCCTTGGCACAGCAGGCATAAGGAAAGTGCTTACTGGCCACAGGCTTAAAGACACATAAGAAAATGCACAGTACCTCTGTAAGACCGACGATAAAATAAACCAGTTAAAACAAGAAGCATAATAATCATAATACGACATTATTGCACATACTGAGATGGAGTGAAAGAAGAACTATTCAGGAAGTCACTGGACATGGAGAGTTGTTTTTGAAGTTTAATTGGAAGCCCGAACTAAGAGTCATTTATTTAGTCATTCCCTTTCACAACATAAGGAAAAGTCAACATTTTTTTAATTTATTTATTTATTTTTAAAGATTTTATTTATTTGACAGACAAGCAGGCAGAGAGAGAGAGGTGGGAGTAGGCTCCCTGCTGAACAGAGATCCCGATGCAGGGCTCCATCTCAAGACCCTGGGGTCATGACCTGAGCCCAAGGCAGAGGCTTTAACCCGCTGAGCGACCCAGGTGCCCCAAGTCAACATTTTCTATTAGAGGAACTGCAGCTTTCAGAATTGTACAGTGCCAATTTACATGAATCTCTTCCCTCCTCCAAAAGTTTCTAATGATTATTGTTCCTGGAAAATAATATGTTGTTTTTTTCAACGCTCTAAACCTGTTTTTTTCAACTCTAAACCTGCAAAAAAGTTCTTCCAAAATTTTAAGCTACAAAGACAGGTAATTTGCCTGTATCAAAGAGACAACTCATGCCAGTCAAAAAACCATTACTAGGAGGAGAAAGTGTTATTCACGTGCATGTGCATGTCCCCCCGCCCCCACCTTTAGGAGCTTCCAAGGTGTAAAATGCACTTACAGAGGAAGATCTTACCCGTGACTTAAAAATGTGGTCATGAACTTGACCAAAGCAGATCTGGCTTTGCCAATCACTTATTCGTTCTTTTAGCCACGATTTCTTTATTTAAGAAGCAATGTTGCTTGTCTTACAGATACATATTATCCAATTTGCAGAAAATGTAAATAATCCTGCAAATAGCAAAATGAGATCCAGTGTGCAGATTCTTGCAGCCGGGTGGGCACAGTCCAATTTAGTAATAGCTTTCGCTTACACTATTGCCACTGCCAAACAGACTGCTTACGCGATCTTTGGCTTTGGTAATATCTCTTCAGGGATCAATACAGTATTTCTCTTTTCCTAGATGCCAACTTCATCTTCTTTGCCCTATAAGAATACAGTATTAGTTTAAGAATACTTCAGGAATACAGTATTTGTTTAAAGGACTGTTCAATTTAGAGCAACTTTGTAGAGATGTCGTCACCCATGATCAATGTTAGGTGAGTAGAAGAAAAATGTAGGTTGGTTTGATCTTTTGCCTTACAGAGCTTTGAAAAAGAAAGTGGACTGGTTTTGAAAACTGTTCAATTATTTGAAAGTAGTCATAGCCTACATCATTCTTCTGATTTTTATCTGTAGGTATGGGGACATACATGCACCAACTACTTCTTTCAGTTCTTGTGTTTATTTTTCCCTTGAAATAAATATTAATAACTGGAAATTAGAGAATTGCTGTTTTAATGTTTCAAATGAAAAGAATCTGATATGTGAATTAGCAACAAAGACTTATGTCTCAAATGGAAAAATCATTGATGTAACCAAATTTTGAAATTCAAGCCTAGCTTTCATGTTGATGGATTTGTGTTTTCCTTTTTTCTTGGACCTATTGGTCTGTTCTTAATTTTAATGTTGTTATTTGTTACTTTTGTCATTTTGAAACATATGGTTGTCTCAAATTCTTTGTGCAGCGGTGAGTGTATAAATAAGTACAGATGAATAAGTACAAATAAATAACTACTGATCCATTTCTACTGTGAAACTTTTTATTTTAAATGTGACAACTATCCCTCAATTGTTTATACACACACAAGTGTTGGCTTAGCCAGAGTCTGATGTATAAGAAAAATAGAAAATATAAGAAAAATATTATCTGAAATAGAAGTGCAAAATATTATCTCTTGTGCAAATAATACTAATAATACCCAAGAAAGCAAGAAAATTTACTTTAAAAAAAAAAGCAATTGTTCTGGGGTGCCTGGGTGGCTCAGTCGTTTAAAAGTCTGCCTTCAGCTCAGGTCATGATCCCAGGGGCCTAGAATCGAGCCCTGGGTCAAGCCCCTTGCTCAGTGAGGATAACTGCTTCTCCTTCTCCCTATCACCTGATTGTGCTTTTACTCTCTCTCTCTCTCTGTGTCAAATGGATGAATAAAATCTTTTAAAAAAATTGTTCTTGTCAGAGATTTATAAATAGGTGCCTAATTAATAAATCTCACTATTGCTGTTCTGAGTTGCAGCCATGCCCCCTTGGACTTCTTTATTTCAGATGACCTTGTACTTTCTCTGCCACTCACACTAAGTAATGCATCTTGCATTTTTTATATCAGAAAGCAAAATACTAAAAAACTAATCAAAGTTGCAGGAAAAAGGGCACTCCCATAAAAGAGAGATTCTCTAAAGGTGAGCATGGTTCCTTTAAAGACTTGAAATGATAGATTGTTTGAAAGTTGCTGTGACTGTCACCAACTGAGATAGTCAATTGACACAACTTCCGGCCACAGCCATTTAAGAAACGAAAACAAAAACCTTAAACTGTGTATGGTGATTCACACAGAGCCATTCACTTAGAAACTTATGCTAAGGGGAGCGCCTGGGTGGCTCAGTTGATTAAGCAACTCCCTTCAGCTCAGGTCTTGATCCTGGAGTCCCAGGATCTAGTTCCGCATGGGCATCGGGCTCCCTGCTTGGCTGGGAGACTGCTTCTCGCTGACCCTCCCCACTCTCATGCTCTCTCTCTCTCATTCTCTCTCAAAGAAATAAAATCTTTAAAAAAGAAAAAAAAAGTAACTCATGCTAAGGATTTATGGGTATGTTCACCATTAAGCATAATAATATTCATCATAGCATGGCATATGTTGGGGGGAAATCGGAAATCTCCTAGTGTCCAAACAAGGAGAGTAGTTTAATGAATTATACTACACCCAACCTATAAAATTCATTCACCAACACAAAGAAACAATATAGAAAATGTTTGATGATGAGAGAAACACAAAACATTAGTTGAAAAAAGTAAGTTAGAAAACAGTTTGTCTAAAATGATCATATACACACAACCCCCATCTATATGCAGATGGTATGTTATACAATAAGTTGTTAACAAGTCAATTATATCTCAACAATGCTGGAAAAAGATATTAACGATACCTGTTTCTGGGTGTTGGGATTATGGACGTATTTTCTTTTTGTTTATATTTTCTTGATTTTTTTCAATGTGTATGTATTTTTTTATAAGAAAAACAATGATATTTAAGCTTTTAAAAATCAGTGAATTCCATTAATACTCTCCCACTTGTCCTTTGAAAATTTGAGAGCTTTATATGTTAAGTTCTATAACAGGTAGTTGATTTAAAAAAAAATGGAAACAGATCAGATCGTTGTTTTAAAACAAATCAAGAACAGGCCCTGTAAAATATTGTAGTGACTTACTTTATTAATAGATAAGCCATAAATAATGAATTATTCCCTGGTGAGACATAGGAATTGCCCTGGCTCAGGGGTACATTTTCCTGGAATACCATCAAAGTCACAAGCTATTTGCATAACTATTCTAACTTTGTATCTTAAGGAGTAGTTTTTAACATTCCTGCATAGATAAGATAGTTTCTGGAATCTTCCCAGTGCCCAGCTATTTCTTTGAAGACTCAGTAGAGTGGTAGATTTGTTGATACGAGTGTTAAACTGAAATGTATTATTAAATGTCTGTTAAGTATTTAAATGTTACTACCTACTGAACATAGCAGAGAGTATAAGATATGGCCTCTGACCTTAAGGAGCCACAGTATCATTGGAAAATAAATAATATGAAACAAACAGAAACATTTTTAAAAAGAATACTATCCAAACATTAAGTTAACTAAGGAGATAAAAACCAGAGTATTTATAAAAAAGCAAATGATAAATGTGGGCTAAAAGTTTGGGAGAAGTTCCCAGGAAAAGGTGTGACTTGCCCTGACTTTGGAAAGCTGAGTGGGATTGGGCCTGAGAAAGAAATGGGGAAACTCTTCTGTTAGAAGGGGGGAGGTCTAGAGTCCATAGAACTGAAGTTGTTAGTTGAGGTTGTGCTTACTGCAGTTCAGTCAGAGTTAGGGAATTGGTTAGCTCGGGGCAATAAGGAGATCTGGCTGGAAAAGGTGAGGTGGCAGAGAACAGGGAGGTTGCCTATCTATATAGGACCCTAAGTGAAGCTGTGAGCTGTGTTTTCTTGCTTCTCTGACTCCATGCTCTGAGCGCCCCCCACTCCTCCGACTATTCCTTCTCTGTCTCTGTCTTCAGATCCCAGCCGCCTCTCCACTCCACCTTTGAATCTTGGGCTTCTCCATGGTCCTTCCAGTTCCTCTCTACTATCCCTGAATGAGAGTCGAGGCTTCAGAACTATATAGATTTGTGATTTAAAACATCTACATAGGTTCTTGGAGAAGTGATTGGTTCCAGAGCTGGGGCAGGGCTAAGACAAGATGTGCCTGCAGTATCTTACAGTACCAAAAAGCAAGGCAGTGCTAAGGATAGGGGCATGTTGAACGGACCCAGGAGCCAAAGAACTCTCAATGGCTGAAGCCGAAATTGATTTCAGCCACAAAAGAAAGTATCAGTTAATGAAACAGAACAAGATAAATACTCAGAAGTCCATACCAATATAAATAAATTATAAATAAGTAAATCAGTACATGGTGGAGAAAGGACAACTCCTCCTAACAGAAGAATTCCAATTAATAAATGTAAAAGGAAATAGCAAGTCATCATTAGAACACTAGTAAACACTGCTCTAGGCAGCATCCACCTATAAAACCTAAAATTAGTGGGCAAAAGTTAAAAGGGAACGTAGATATTTGCATAGCCTCAGCGAATGTGGTATCTTTTCCATGTATAACTTCAATGTGATCACGAGCAACCGTGTGCAAATTTGAGGGACATTTTACAAAATACCTGACTGGTATTCATTGAGAATGTCAAGGTCCTGGAAAACTGTGATAAACTAAAGAACTGTCACAGACTGGGGGAGACTAAAGAGACACAACCACCAAATACAATGTGGAATCCGAGACTGGGAGTTGGAAAAGAAGGACATTGGTGAGAAACTGGTGAAATCGGAATAAAGTGTGTAATCTAGTCATAGTATTGAGCCAATGTTAATTTCTTACTTTTGATCATTGGTTGTGCAAGATGCTAATGCTGGGGAAATCTGGGTGAAGGGTTTATGGCAACTCTGTACTATCTTCACAGATCTTCCATCAATATAAAATTATTTCTAAATAAAAACCTTAAAAACCAACAAACAAAATATCTATTACACAGAGAACTCTCAATTCTCCATGTCTCTGGAGGGACCTTTCTTTTTTAGAATCTTTATATGCTTCCCATACACATTTAAAATCTTTATCCTCTTGGGGGTGCCCAGGTGACTCAGTCAGGTAAGCATCCAGCTCTTCGTTTCAGCTCAGGTCATAAGATCAAGCCCCGAGATGGGCTCTGCACTCAGTGGAGAGTCTGCTTGGGATCCCCTCTCCCTCTTCCTCTGCCCCTGCCACTCATGCTCTCTCTAAAATAAATAAATCTTTTTTTTTTTTTTAAGTCTTCATCCTCTTAGTTGTCACATGTTTTGATATTCTCTCCTTAAAAAAATAGAAACCCCTGGGTCTTCTGATGAATTTGTCAGATTGAAGTGCATGGTAAGGCCCTCTTGTTCCTCCAAGTACAGAAATCCTGGACAAAACAGAATTTGTAAAATGAAATATGTAGGTAAACTCAAATGGAAAGGAAACCCCCAGTGGCAGAGCAATGATCCGTAGACATAAGGCCCAAGGACCTAAGGCAAGGGGCTGAAGTTGTAATGCCATTGCTGGGACAGGAAGGGAAAGGTCAGGCCTGTGTCAACTAAGAAGCCAGAGAGACTGGAAAACGTTAGCCACTGGCCTAGAGAGGTGTCAGGGACGTGTGCTCTATGCCAGGGGCCATAAATAGGAAAAGAATCACTCATAAGATATCAAACTCAAGTCTATACTCTCTGTGGTTGTGGGATTCAAATGTATACTACCTACATGGTATAGAAGTCAAGAAATTAATGTAGAAACTTATGGAATGGGTAAAACCCCTGTGAGCCCAGCAGGGGAAAAAGCGAAGCCACTTCGTAGGGACGCTTTCATAATCTTGAGCACAAGGATCTCTCAGGTAAAAACCCCATCGGATATTAGTAAGCTATCAAAGTTATAAACTGCCTAGAGAAACAAATAATCATGAAAAACAAAAGAATCAGAGCCTTAAAACCTAGGGAAAAATAAAGCAATCTAACTATACTATTAAGTAAGTATATGTAATTTGTTTAAAGATAAAAATAAAGATGTAATACAGTAACCCAAGAAGAAGTCAATATGAAACTAGGAAAAGAAGATTTTAAAAAGTGAAATTCGGGACGCCTGGGTGGCTCAGTTGGTTGGGCGGCTGCCTTCAGCTCAGGTCATGATCCCAGCGTCCTGGGATCGAGTCCCACATCGGGCTCCTTGCTCAGCGGGGAGCCTGCTTCTCCCTCTGCCTCTGCCTGCCTCTCTGTCTGCCTGTGCTCGCTCGCTCTCTCTCTCTGACAAATAAATAAATAAAATCTTAAAAAAAAAAAGTGAAATTCTAGAAATAACATATCATCTCACCTCAGTGGAAGCGTTACACAGTATATTAGACACCACTGAAAACGAGAATTAAATACTAGGAAAGAGATTGGAGGAAATTTCAGAATATAGATCAAAAAAGTACAGAGAAGAAAAATATGGAGAGAGTTTGAGTTGTGGAGGCTAGATGAAAAAGTTTCCATATTTTTTTAAAAAGATTTTTAAAGATTTTTTAAAAAAGTGAGTGACAGCATGAGCAGGAGAAGGGACAGAGGGAGAGGGAGAAGCAGATTCCCCACTGAGCAGGGACCCCCCCACACACACACACACAACATGGGGCTCGGTCCCAGCAACCTGGGATCATGACTCCAGCTGAAGTTAGGTGCCCAAATGACTGAGATACCCAGGTGCCCCAGGTTCCGTATTTTTCTAAGAGCAATACTGTAAGGACAGAATAGGGTGAAGAAAAATGTTTACATTTTACTTATTCAACTTCATGGCCAAGTGTATTTATGCAACAGATATGCAGCAATTGGTTGATAATAAGGACCTTCTCTATTCAGTGTAGCCCCATCATTAGCATACCACACTCAACTCATCTCTCTTGGATTATGCTATTGCTGACTGAAAAGAGTCTCTTTCTTTCCTTCATTGTCCAAATTATTTTACTACCTTCTAGACTCAGTTTAAGTTTTGACTTTTCTATAAAGCTATCTCAATGACTGTCTCTTTCTTAAACTTCTGTATCATTTTAGAACTGAACCACCCAGCTAAGTACTTAATTATGTTCTACACCATTGGTTGAGAAACAATGACAGCTAAATATATCCTGCCCGTTGCCTCTTTTTGTGTGGTCTGCAAGCTAAGAGTGGTGTTAGTGTTTTTTTTAAAGAATTTATTTATTTATTTGAGAAAGGATGAAAGCAAGAGAGATCACAGAGCTCCAGAGAGAGAGAAGCAGGATCTCTGCCAATCAGGGAGCCCCACAAGGGGCTTGATCCCAGGACCCTGGGATCATGACCTGAGCCGAAAGCAGATGCTTAACAGACTGAGCCACCCAGGCACCCAAGTGTTAATATTTTTAAATGGTTGGGGAAGATCAAAAGATAATATTTCATGGCATAGAAAAATGATATGAAATTTAAATTTTAGTGTCCCCTTCAGTGGCCAGTGAAGTTGTATGGGACCACCCGTGCCCCTTCCTTCACGTGTTGCTGCTTTCATGCTACAAAGACAGAGTTGAGTAGTTTCAGCAAATAGAACATGTGGTCCACAATGACTAAAATATTAACTTTCTGGCCCTTTAAAACAGATGAAGTTTGCCAGTATCTGTTTTACACTATTTGCTAATTCTGTCATACATATGAGTCTTGCCTCTCAAATTTGCTGGAAAACTACTTGAAGTCAGGAACATTGTCATATGTTTCTTTTGTCTCCCCAAAACCTGACTCCATCTAGGACAGTTATGGAACTTCTTTAGCATGTCATTTTGGCACGTCAAAGGCAAGATTTTAAGAAATGAATCTGACATCATAATGCAGAATAGATTGGAAAAAAAAGAGGAATGATAATAGCTTATATGCATTAATTTTGGCTTGAAAACAGATATTATCCTATTTTGGGGACTGTGATATTACATGATCTGGTTAAGTGCAATGTTACAGGATAGGGTGGTAGAGGCAGGGATGCCAGATGAGATCCTGACAGGTGGCACAGGCCAGGAGGGAGAAGATGGGAGGAGTTTCACTCTGGGAAGCAGAACATAGAGGGTTTAGCCTCGAGCAAGCCAGAAAGCTTTGGGCAATACAGACCAAGGAGTCCTGAAGAATAAATTTGGGGTTGGAGGCAGAGCCACAAGATATCTACAAGTTTATGGGGCAAGTAGGTAGGGCACAGTTACCAGGAAAATTGGCTGACTGGACTGCATTCTGCCTGGGCTTAGTGACATTATTAGAGACATTATTAGCCAAGCTGGGGCTCAAGGGAAGAGACCAGAGACTCAGATCCTCAAACTATGGTGGAAATTTGAATGGGTCTCATGGGCACAACAGTCTCAACATCAGGCTTCTAGCTGAACTAGGGGTAGAGATACTTAAGTGCCAAGTCATAGAGTATTAAGTTGGATCTTAAATTCTTTCTACCTAAAATTGGATTTGGTTCTGGAGACTAAGATAGGGAATGTCTCATCATAAATAACCTAGCTCCCGATATACAACAGCATCTATCTTCATGCCTGAATCACAGCACATAGCAATAATGGAATTGCTGCAAATGTGCCAAACCATGCTAGGTAAGGCAGGTCCTCTGCACACCGTGCACTATCAGTGGCAATGGAGGGAAAGATTTGACTGTGAGAGATCTTTGAAACAAAAAATGGGTCTGCCACCTTCTTCCAAGAGATCAAGAAGAGGTTTGATAAACTGACAATATCTGACAAAATGGAGGTCACGCAGTGCAGCTGACACCCTCAGGGCTCTGCCCACATCCCCTTGGCATTCACCTCCACATGCAGAAGTCTTCTTACTGTGAACATCTGCACCTCTCTGCAAGAAGCTTTGTTCTGGTGGTAAGCAAGCTCAGTCGTGAGCACAGCTGTCAACAGCCCCAGAAACAGCCATTAACCAGTGACGGTCCATGAGGTGGGTGAGCTCCCCAGCTTCTTTGCCCCTCATATAGAATCACTCTGAGGCATGTTCGGCATCTGTGTCCAATGCAGTAGCCGCTGGCTACATGTGGCTGTTGAGCATATAGTGTGTGGCTAGTGTGACTGAAGAACTGAATTTTACATTTTATTTCATTTTAAGTAACTTTAAGTAAAAAGATACTCTTCCGTTTATTGGAACACTTTTAAGTATATTTGGAAAAGCTTGGCCATTTGAGTGTATTTTTCCAACTATAATTTTACAAACTCTAAATACACATCAAGATGAAAATTTAATGTCCAAGTCAAGTTGTCCTCCAACTATAAAATTGACTTCAAAGACTTGTTTGAAAAGTTTTAACATCTCATTAATAATTTTCACATGTTGAAATGTAATATTTTGAATTTAGTGGTTTGAAAAATTATTAAAATTAATTTCACCTGTTTCTTATTACCTTTTTAAAATTCAGATACTAGAACATTTAAAACTACAATTTCCATGGGACAGTCCAGATCTATTCTACATGTCCTCCCTGGATTTCACAGTGGGCTTGATCTCCTGTGGCCCACAGTGGTAACTCGCTTGAAAACACACCCTTTATTGGCTTCCTTTCCTGTCTTATTCTCCTGCTTCTCTACAAAGTTTCCTGGAATTCCCAGGTTGCTTACAACCCTTGTCTCAGGATCTGTTTCTTGAGAATCCAAACTAAGACAAATAGCATTAACAGCAGGAAAGAATTTTAGAGATGAGCTAGTCTAACCTCTTAAATATGTAGATTTAAAAAATGATGTTCAGAGAGGCTCAATGAGTCAGCCAAGGACACTCAACTATTTAGCTGTGTGCATTCGGAATTTGATTTTGGATCTTGTGCTTCCAAATCCCTTCATTTTCTCATCATATTACATTGCCTTTTAAAGATTATTGGCCATTTTGAGAAAGTGATTTCAAAAAAGAAATGGAGCATTTAGGACTCATGGGATGAAATCACAATAAACAATTTATGTTTGCTTTCTACATGCCCATTAAGCCTGCCCAGGTGGTAGTCTCTCCTTGCTCTTCCTTAGAAACCCAGAGAGGCTCCTTCACCCTTCTTTCTCTCTCGCATGTGATTGAAAGTCTTCTGGCCACAGTCTCATCTGAGAAATTAGTGTATCCACTCCTGATATGAAGCCAGCTTGATTTAAAGTTAACTCCTCTTTCTTACCCTACTCCTCTTCCTCCAGCTTGCTAACTGGTTTATGACCCGGGGCTGGAAGAAAGGAGAGGTACCATTTTTTTTTTTAAGATTTTATTTATTTATTTGTCAGAGAGAGTGAGCACAGGCAGACAGAGAGGCAGGCAGAGGCAGAGGGAGAAGCAGGCTCCCCGCCGAGCGAGAAGCCTGATGTGGGACACGATCCCAGGACGCTGGGATTGTGACCTGAGCTGAAGGCAGCCGTTTAACCAACTGAGCCATCCAGGCATCCCGAGCGGTACCATTTTAAGATGCTGATATCCTTTTTGCGCCTGGCAGACATTTATAACTGACACTTTCCCTCATAGGCACTTTGGTTGGTTCTTTGGAGTTTCCTCTGCTGGTCCTCTCTGACTGAAATTCCCTTGATGTGGTAGTGTATCCTTTGACAGCCTCCCTCCCCACCACCCCAGCCCAGTCCTTGAGTCTCTCAACAGTCTGCTGCACATAGACTCTCTCTGTGGTCCTCATGGGAAGGATTTTGAATTACTCAAGTCTGACTCATCTACCCTGGGATTTGTGCACCTTGAACTTACTGTCATGGGAAGGACAATCACCTCCCAGACCAGCCATGCCTGTTCTGCTCCCATTGTGCTGCCCAACCCTTTAGTTTTCCCATACAGGAGTCAAGGAAGGTCCTCTGTGTCCCCCAGCTGCAAGGAACACATGTCAAGCTGCAGCTTAAGGGGTCTCATGGAAGCCCCTCTCATTAGGTTTGGGGAAGTGGGTAGCAGTGGTGTCTCCCCGCCCTCTTGTGAGCTGGACTCAGGGGCAGTTCTTTTTCAAGTTACCCCTCTTCACAAATTCCTTTTCTGTCTCCAAAACCCGATCCTCTTATAACCTTGGTGTGTGTGAGGGTTCCAGGAAATCTGTAACCAGATTCCAGCCGACCTCCTTTGTAAATTTCCATATGGTCTAGCACCTCTTTGGTCACATGGCATTACACTAATGTGGTAACTCAACCGAAACTACCAACTTAATATGTTGATAGAGCTGATATGTGACAAAAAATTGTGCTGGGAATAAATGAAATAGACATGGTTTAAGTGGACCTTTTATAATTGGAGCATGGCAATGAAAGAAAGAAACAGGTCATTGGACAGGTAATTAGTAGATAAAGCAAAAGGTTAGTTTTGGGGGTTTGTAATTATTTTAAAAATAAGATATAGAGGCCTTAGCATGTTTGAAAAGATCCTGGGTAAAAATCATAGAAAAAAATAGTGTTTCACTGTGGTATCTTGTTTTTTTCTTTTTTTACTTCAACTGTGTGCTTTTTAATGAAATAAATAAGTATTAGATGTCTTGAGAGTTGTGTGATTTCCTTTGATAACTGCTAAGACATGAGAGGTTTCAATTGTTTTTGATCCTCTTTGATCTCCCTCAACTGCTTTTTTTTCAGCATTGTAGCATTTTTACAATTTTTATATGAGAATGAACAATAAAAGTTCACACTGTCACTATAATTAATTTGAAGAGTATGGCTGTGTCTATACAATAAAATCACTTGCAACCATCATCTTCGTCTTTCTTTCAGTAAATTATTATTTTTTTTTGCATGTAAACAGCACAACTGTAGCAAGAGCAAGCAAATATATGTTCTTTTCTTTCCAAAAGGAATAATTTAAAAATGTTAGGCCATTTCACAGTTTCGAAGGTTAGCACTGAAGTATTTCAAACAGCATTCTTTTTTGAAAACTTGCACTATCTTTTATAGAAATAACAGAATGTTTAGTAACCCAGCTCCAACCATACCAAACTCTGAATTTCTTGTTTGAAAATAAAAACACACAATGCCCAAGTTGGCAATATTTAACTGGTCCTTTCCAGGATTGTTTAGAAAACAAAACAGCTGGGCTTTGTTTAGATGGATAATTCATCAAGGATTTCCACTAATAATCGTGTCCAGTGAGTTCAGTGGGAGCATACTCAATTTTGATGCCATATCAATATAGAATAAGCCATGACTGTTTTCTGCAATTTGCTTTCACTCAGTATCAGCCTTGTTTTAAAATGAACAAAGAGGAAAAGAAAGGGAAAAGATGTAATGTTAATAGGTTTCCTTTGGTGATCTCTCAGGGAGAAGTCTTTTTAAATAAGGGGCTTGAACTTGACCTTCCTCAATGGCACAAAGGTCCAATGCACAGTTTTTAAACTTATATTTAAATTTTAATAATTTTGCATTGAAGGAGGTTAGAACCAGACTTTCAAAACCTAATCCTTAATCTTTCATTGTAATTGTCTGACAAAGAAGAAAACAAGCTTAGGAAAAAAGTCTCTACAAAGTACATAAATATTGTCCTGATTTTTGTATCCCACAGAATCAGACTGTATTCAGGTCAGCTACAATGTATTTGAGTTTGAAAATACCACTTAATATAGAATTAGAGTGAAAAGAGATTCTGATTTCATGATAAATCTCATTTTAGGGACCTAGATTAAAAAAAAATCATATTCTCTGTGTTGGCAAAATGGTACAGAAAGAAGCACTGTCACCAACAGACTGAAATTTTAAAAATCTATCTGGAAGGCAGTTTGGCCTTTTTTATTGAATGCCTCAGAATTCTGCACAAAACCTTTAAACAAGCATTTTTACTTTGGGGATTCATGCTAAGAAAATAGTCATAGATGTTTGCAAAATTATAGCTACAAGATGTTTATGGAAGTGTTTTTGGTAGAAACAAGAACTGAATAAACCATAAATATTTAACAACAAGGTTTTATTTAGCCACTAAAATGATACTAGAGAAATATTTAATGCCATGGAAAAGGTAGAATAAGCTGATTAAAAACAGTATGCACAATGTGATTCTCTTCTGTTAAAAGGAAAAGATATTTGCACCAAAAAAATATTGGATGAAAACAAATAGAAGTGTTAACAGTGGTATCCTTATATGATGGAGTTATGTACAACATTTTTTTCTAACATGGAAATAGATTTACTTTTTTATGCCTTTAAAATTAAAATGCATACTAGGTGTGGAAAACTCAAACCTAAGGAAAGTAAAATAAAAATTAAAAAAAAGTTATAAGCCCTCCTCCCTACAATTACATGTGGTAGAACACACACACACACACACACACACACACACACACACACACACATTTCTGTGTCTCTGTTTCATTATTCAACATATTCAACAGTATATCTTGGGGAGTTTTACATTTAATGCATATTGTTCTACTTCATTCTTTTAAATTGCTGCATAGTATTACATAATAGAAATATGTAATAATCTTCCTTATCAACTACTCTCAACTAGACCATTCTGTTCTAACCACAGGATCTCTAGATTATTTTTTTTTAAGATTTTATTTATTTATTTGACAGACAAAGATCACAAGCAGGCAGAGAGGCAGGCAGAGAGAGAGGGGGAAGCAGGCTCCCTGCTGAACAGGGAGCCCGATGTGGGGCTCGATCCCAGGACCCCGAGACCATGACCTGAGCCGAAGACAGAGGCTTAACCCACTGAGCCACCCAGGCGCCCCGGATCTCTAGATTATTGACCTAAACTCTTCACTTCTCATCTTTTCCAGACTAAATAGTTATTATGTCATTGGATTCTTCCTGTTTTTTTGCCTCTATCTGTGAAACAACTTTCAATGGCCTGTATAACCAAGGAGACAAACGCTGTTGAAGAAAATCCGTATGCAGAATTTAAGAAAAAAAAGAAAGAAAGAAAGAAAAGAAACCCTGAAGAGACAAACAAACAAAAACCTCAGACACTTGGGGCGCCTGGGTGGCTCAGTGGGCTAAGTGTCCAACAGTTGATTTCAGCTCAACTCCTGATCTCAGGGTGGTGGAATTGAGCCCTGGGTGGGGCTCTCTGCTCAGCAAAGAATCTGCTTGAGATTCTCTCCCTCTCCCACTGCCCCTCCCCCTCCTCTGTCCCTCTCTCTCTCAAATAAATAAATAAATCTTAAAAAACAAAAATAAGAAAACAAAGAGACAACATCCCCCTGCCCCCGCCCCCGCAGACTCTTAAATACACAGAACAAATTGGTGGTTGCCAGAGAGGAGGTATGGGTGAGGGGAAGGATAAAGAAGGCAAAGGAGATGAAAAGGGCACTTACAGTGGTGAGCCCTGAGGAATGCATAGAATTTTTTAATCATTATATTGTACTTGAAACTAATGTAACACTGTACATTGATTATACCTCAGTAAAAAATTAATTAATTAATTAATTAATTAAAAATAAATGGGGGAAAAAACCGAAATATTCACCAAAAAGCAGCAACAGACGCTCAACCCTACCCAGCAATCCTAATTATTTCTCTGGTTAAATCACTCTCCCACTGTCTGCCACAATGACGTCAAACTGCCTCCATTCCCTTCAAATGTCAGGTTCCCCCACTCTCCTCCAGCTTTTCTCTTAGAGGTTGGTAGTGCCTTCTAATGTAGAGACAATCAAAGCTTCAATTTTCGTAGACCAATTTACCAACCTTCTTAATTGCAGATCTTTTCTCGCCTTCTTTCTTGCCACCCTGGAGGAAATTTATTTGCTTTCTTGTTATTTCATTTAGGAAATTTGTACGTCTTTAAAAGTAATATTGCTCTAATGGTTTTCTAAGGTACACATTATCTTTTCTAAGGTACACATTCTCTAAGGTACATATTAGTTGATATCATGATTATTTTACTTGGTTTGTGGGATGAATTGGTGCACTTCGGTTTGTTTTTCCTTTTCCTAACCATTGAAAGGATGAAGAGAAATGATCTGTTTGTTGAGGGTTGGAGAACAGTATTTTGGCATAGGTCTTTCCTCGTGGTAAGGGTGATGGCGTGTGTGCATGTAAATCTTTGATTACCCTTCCGTTTTTCCTATGACTATCGGTCTATCCCAGTTCTTTTTCCCACCTCCTGAGTTGGTGTTGCTAATTTTTATCTTCTTAGAAAACATCAACTTGATCTAGATCAGGGATTTTTTTTACCTAATGCCATGGACCCTTTTTGTGATTGAAGTCTATGGACTGTTTCTTGGAATCACTTTTAAAAATGTCCACTGTGGAATCAGACTGTTATCGTGAGTGGAGTCACATGATTTTCTCTACCTTCCTACAAATAATGTATGTGTTTAAGTTGTGGGTTTTTCC
The DNA here is from genome assembly GCA_003697995.1 of Taxidea taxus jeffersonii. NCBI lineage: Eukaryota > Metazoa > Chordata > Mammalia > Carnivora > Mustelidae > Taxidea > Taxidea taxus. The sequence goes on from RCUC01144509.1 coordinate 65,595, forward strand.
CCCCAATTATGTGTACGGTGTTCTCCCAATGCTATTCTCAATATGCTCAGTATTTTTATAGACTGCAAATGCACAAAACCTGCTTGTGTGATATATGACATGTGCTTGCCTTTAGCTCATAGCTCAGTGTACAGAATGGCAATGGAAGAGGAAACCAAGTCAAGAGAGGAACCTCTGATGCTCAGAACTTGCAGCACACATAGCCTGTATCCTTGCACCATCTGTGAATGCTAATAAATTACTTGAAATAATACTTCAAACAGTTATCCTAATCACGTGATTTGTTTGAACTTGCAAGGCTTATACTTGTAGTTCACTCTGTTATCTGTGTTACAGAACACCGTACCCCATTAGGGAGAGTGAAAAATTCCCATCGCAACTGTCCAGTTTACAAAACGTCAGCAAGTAATGGAAAGAGCTCATCTCTTTTCAACTTTTTGTAATTAGAGGTCAATCAGACTAATAGAGGCTAAAAGGGCGGCAGAGGCACCAACGTGAGAATGTGGGTAACTGGACACATTTGTCTGAGGGGGTGATCAACTCGTTTGCAGGAACATCTGTAGGCAGGCACTTGGAGATTATGTACAACCTATAGGCTGATCTAATACCTATTGTAAGTGATATTTTCACATACCTGCACCAACTGAAAAATGAAATATACATTTCTGTGATTTGTACTGATGAAAGTCCCAAGTATTACTAATACCATTATGTTTATTGCTTCGACTTATAATTGAAGCTCATGCTAAATTTCAGCTAGAGGTTAGTGGAAATAAAGATATAACCCAAGACTCACTAGAATCTAGACTCTAGAGTTCTGGAATCTAGGTTTACCAAAATGTTGATACAAAGAAAAAATACAATATTATTTTATGTTTTTCCATGATTATTTTTAAATTACCTTGTTATTTTATTTAGGAATTTAGGAATTTCTAGGACATAAGAATTCCAGAATTTTCATGAATATCTTAAATGCTTAATAATGATCATTTAAATCAAGAGTTTAACTGCTTTGTTTTTTGCTACATTCCCCTTTCTTCTCTGCTTTTGTCTTTACAATATATCCCTATGTATGTATGTATGTATGTATGTATGTATGTATTGCCTTATTTGAGTACTACATCAAGTACTCCATATTTTAGGTTGCCTGCATCTTGCTATGCCCCCAAATGTTTTTTTTTTCTTTTGCTTTTATACTTGATTGGTAATTTTGCAGGATATAGAATTCTAGGTTCAAAATAATTTAATCTCAGAATAGAGAGGAATTTTTTCCATGGTCTTCTATCATCCAGATTTGCAGATGATACATCTGCATTCTCATTTTAACTCCATTCCTCTGAAGGAAACTTGTTTCATATTTCTGTGATTTTAGTTTTTATGATTTTTTCTCTTTATCTTCGAAGGTGAATTTTCACTCCCTTGAGAACATGGCAACTTGGCAGTTGAGAGCTTTTTTAAATGTAAGATTTGCATTTTTTTCCCATCTCAGGGAGATTTTCTGCTATTTTTTGAATTATCTCAACATTGCATCTTCTTCATTCCCCCTTATTGGAATTCCTATTAAATAGAAATAGAAACTTCTGAATTGATCCTTTATTTTTTCTTTCCTTTTTTTTTTTTTTTTTAAGATTTTATTTATTTATTTGAGAGCATGAGAGCCAGAGCTGGAGAGCACGAGTCAGGGGGAGAGTGGTGAGAGAGCACAAGTGGGTTGAATGGCAGAGGGAAAAGCAAACTCCCTGCTGGGCAAAGAGCCTGACCCAGAGCTCCATCCCAGGACTCCAGGGTCATGATATGAGCCAAAGGCAGACACTTAATTGACTGAGCCACCCAGGCGCCCCAATCCTTTGTTTTTCCTAATGGTTTCCTCACACTCTCTGCATCTTTATCCATTCAGTGTGTTTTGAGAGAAATGCTTTGCTTGATCTCCCAGGTCACTGATTTGTTATTCAGTTGTGTACAAATAACTGGAAATCATGAGAGCTACAAAATTGGAAATCATGAACATTTACAAGAGCTTTATTTTTTATTTATTTTTTAAAAGATTTTATTTATTTATTTAACACAGAGAGATCGAGATCACAAGTAGGCAGAGAGGCAGGCAGAGAGAGAGGAGGAAGCAGGCTCCCCACTGAGCAGAGAGCCCGATGTGAGACTCGATCCCAAGACCCTAAGATCATGACCTGAGCCAAAGGCTGAGGCTTTAACCCACTGAGCCACCCAGGTGCCCCAAGAGCTTTCTTTTTTAAACATATATTGGGTCACAGATTCATCAGCCCTATTGGATTTTATATCCCAATGTTTCTATCTTCCTCAAATTCCTGACTGATCTCATTTACTGTTTGTACCCTTCTTGTGCTTCCAGTGCTGCCATGGACACATTTTATTTTCATTTTTTTCCCTCTGTGATTTGGAAAGGGAAGGAAGTTAAAAGTTTTCCTCAATCATCTTAAATCTGCAATGTGTTTATTGGTATCTAGTATGTGTCAAGTTTCATGTTAGTCCCTGGGTGGCCAAAGCAGACACATAGAGATCCCAATCAAGTGGAACATCATGAACATCTCAGACAGCAAGCGTATTCCTCTGAGGCACACAGGAAAAGGTGAGAGACAGAGGGGAGAGTAGTCTGAACAATAAGTCAGTGTTAAGGCTCTGAAGGAGGACAGGTTTTATTTTATATGCACTAAGGAGTTCACAAGGGACTGAAAGTTTGAAGAAAGATAATTTTATCAATACTGTGGAGGATGAGAAAGGAGAAAGGCAGGACTGGAAAGGGAAGGCCACTTAGAAGGCAATTGTTATAGTCCAGAAAGATCATGAACTTTTGTAATGACATCAGAGACAGGAAGAGGAGCATGAAACAACTGACCAATATCTTCCCTAGATGCACTTTTATTCAAAAATAGAAGATCTTATGTAAAGATCTACATGAAATTTATCAGCCACAATGGTCATCTTTTTGTATTTTATTTTGTTTTGTTGCTTTTTTTCTTATATACATTGTAGTCAAAAAGAGAACTGTCAGTAAATTTCTATAATTTTACTGTTCCATGTCATATGGATTCAGGTCACATATTTCATGCATAACGGGTAGATCATGGGAATGCTAGAAGATGAAGCTGTATTAGGATTGTGTGGGTAATTTGAATATTACTGGCAAGGAATCATGATCAATTCCACATTGCGAACCCAGATAGATAGAGGTGATATTTAGAGGGTAAAGTAATTCATCTCTAAACTCCAGGGTGGATTCCCAAATATGTGCTGGGTATTTGAAGAAGTCAGTGTTCCCTGAAGACCAAGGGCATTCCTAGTTCAAGGATAACCCATTATTCTAACAGTAGAATTTATAAACAAGGTCACATTCTCTGGCTAGAAAGGTAGGCACTGGGAAAACTTAATGGAAGTGTAGTAATAAATGTGACGAAAGTATTTGCTCTACTCATAGTCCTGTGTCTGACAAAGCACTGAGGTCATCCTGGCAAGACAGATGTGGAGCAGGTGTTGAAATTTAAATGGATGAGAAAGTGGTATAGATGCAGTAGATCAGTAATGGAGATGGATGAGGTCACCAAGGAAATGGGTGTATAACAATGTATTATGAAAATGTCTTTCAGTTCTTTCTTTCAAAAATTTCCTAACATCAAATTTAAGCCAGAATTTTCAGATTCAGAATTTCGACTGTAAAGTAAAACCAGTTTTCGCAAACTGATGTTTGAGAAGTGAGTTTCCCCACATATATATCTCCGTCTACAAACTCTCAAACAGAAGACTTTCTACCATCTAATATACAGAAGTAGGCATATTTATATTAACAAAAATACACTTGAAGACAATGATTCTAAATATTATAGTACTATTTAAAAATTGCTTGAAATTCATACTGTGAATTGATGCCAAATAATGCTTGTGCTCAATTTTATCCAATGGTAATGTGGGTTTTACTAAAACGTGTTTTTGACCTTTTCAGGTAGTATGTATAAAAAAAGTACTGTAAGTCAGCTAGTATTTATTGTGTGACCACCATGTACCAGCTACCACTGGCCAAATCAGGTAAAATAGCCCTCTCTTGAGGAGTTTATGTTCTCATGAAAGGAGACAAACGGGAAGCAATAAACATAGTAGATAAGTTAAATAGTTAGGAGGAAGTGTTAGGAAAAAGGTAAAAAATAAATAACAAAAAACTTCCAGGGTAAAGGTGTTCAGAAGTGTGGGTGCATATTTCCATTTTGAATAGGTCATCAGGGTGGGCCCCACTGAGTAGGAAACATCTGGCTGAAGACATGAAGAAAGTCAAACCCTCAAATAAGAATATGAACTTTTGCCCTAAGTACTCTGCAAAGAGAAATTTGTTTTCAGAGAGAAATCAAGATTTATCTTCTACTTAAATTGGCCAATTATTTTGACTTGTCAAAATCCCAAATATGTATTAACCCCAGCACATTCCCTTAAATATACTGAAGTTCTTTTCATATTAACATCTAACTACTTCTTTTGGAATAATTTTGGTATATTAGTATGTATCATAAAATCAACATATTTGTTTATGCCCATCAGAATCTAAGATGCAGGTATTCCTCTTTTTAAAAAAATTCTTATACATATATTAACAAACCAGGTATTGTATCCCTAAAATATTATTTTAATGCCTATACATATTTTTAAATTTTAACTTATTTAATTCAATTAATATATAATGTATTATTAGTTTCAGAGGTAGAGTTTAGTGATTCATCAGTTGCATATAAAACCCAGTGCTCATTATATCACATGCCCTCCTTAATGCCCATCACCCAGTTACTTCATCCCTCTATCTCCTCCCCTTCAGCAACCCTCAGTTTGGTTCCTATGGTTAAGAGTCTCTTTTGATTTGTCTCCCTCTCTGATTTCGTTTTGTTTTATTTTTCCCTCCCTTTCTCTATGCTCCTCTGTTTTGTTTCTTAAATTCCACATATGAGTGAAATCACATGATAGTCTTTCTCTAGTTGACTTATTTTGCTTAGCATAATACACTCTAGTTCCAATCACGTTGTTGCAGATGGCAAGATGTCATTTTTTTTTTTTTAATGGCTGAATAGTAGTCTATTGTATCTGTATATACCACATCTTCTTTATCCATTCATCTGTTGATGGACATCTGGGCTCTTTCCATACTTTGTTTATTGTGGACAATACTGCTATAAACAATGGGGTACAGGTGCCCCTTTGGATCATTACATTTGTATCTTTGGGGTAGATACCTGGTAGTGTGATTGCTAGGTTATAGAGTAGCTGTATTTTCAACTTTTTGAGGAACCTCCATACTTTTTCCAGAGTGGCTGCACCATCTTGCATTCCAACCAACAGTGGAAGTGTTCCCCTTTCTCTGCATCCTCACCAACATCTGTTTTTTCCCTGAGTCATTACTTTTAGTGATTCTGATTGGTGTGAACTGCTATCTAATTGTGGTTTTGGTTTATATTCCCCTGATGCTCAATGATGTTCAGCATTTTTTCATGTCTGTTGGCCATTTGTATGTCTTCTTTGGAGAAATGTCTATTCATGTCTTCTGCCCATTTCCTGACTGGATTATTTGTTTTTTGGGCGCTGACTTTGATAAATTCTTTATAGATTTTGGATAGTAGCCCTTTATCTGATAAGACATTTGCAAATGTCTTCTCCCATTCTATCAGTTGTCTTTTGGTTTTGTCAACTGTTTCCTTTGCTGTGCAAAAGCCTTTTATCTTGATGAAGTCCCAATAGTTTATTTTGTACCCCTAATGTGTTTAAAAGCATCTTCAGAGGCACCCGGGTAGCTCAGTTGGTTAAGTATCTGCCTTTGGCTCTGGTCAAGATCCCAGGGTCCTGGGATGGAGCCCCACATAGGCTCCCTGATCAGCAGAAAGTCTGCTTTTCATTTTGCCCCTCCCCCATCTCATGTGCAGGGTCTCTCTCTCTCTCTCTCTCTCAAATAAATAAATAAAACCTTTAAAAAAATAAAATGGTTGTCTCTTCAGCCACATCTCAAGCTGGACTATACTTGAAACCATAAATGTTCATGATTTCTAAGAATGATATAAAGTGACATAGGGATTTTGAGTGGATATAGGGCTCAAAATAGTTGAAGCCTTTTGATTTTTAAAAATTCAATAGTTCTTCACTTGAAATATGTAACATGTTTTCCCTTTTCACATGTGTTCATCTTCTACTTGAACACTTTGTTTGCTGAGGCTATGAAGTCCTCTACAATGACAGCTTTATTGTCAGACAGCAGGTTTAGTCTGATTGCACTGAATAAGGTGCAGTGATTTGCACTCACTCTTTCATGAAATATTAATTTTAGGGGTTATTGGAATAAACCTTATGTATTATATAAGTTTGTCTATTTAAAAGTGTCTGTTTTTATGACTTTCTGATTATTGTCTCACCATACTTAAGACTAAGCTACCTATTCTTTATTTAGTCATTATTTTAAGGAGCTATGAACATTACATGACAACTTTTTAATTTAATTGATTAAAAGAAACACCCATTTTCTTAATCACAGTTTGCTTGCCTAGCTCAAGCTGCCGTGGGGGGAAAATTACAAAAGAAGTAAATAATTTGTATTTTTTTTTAAGTTTTGAAGATTGAAAGTAAAGGTAATATTGTGCCCAAGTAGGCAATACTAATTAAGTGATGAAGTTGTATTTTAAGTACATAATTCAATGGAAATAAATATTTTATGTCTTTTCTTTGAAAATCAAATACTTATTTGTGCTCTTGGGTTTTGTTTTTGTTTTTGTTTTTTAAAGATTTTACTTATTTATTTGACAGAGAGAGAAACAGTGAGAGAGGGAACACAAGCAGGGCAAGTGAGAGAGGGAGAAGCAGGCTTCCCGTCAAGTAGGGAGCCTGATGTGTGGCTCGATCCCAGGATCCCAGGATCATGACCCGAGCTGAAAGCAGACGCCCAGTGACTGATCCACCCAGGTGCCCCTGTGTTCTTATTTTGTTTAGGAGAATTTGCACACTTACCTCAAAGAATAGTACTAAGTAGATTGTTCCTGTTAATAAGACCAAAGGAAATAGAAACATCAACTTTTGCTCAGCTCTGTGCTAGATGCTATACGGAGAAAACAAAAGTGCCAGAAAACTCCATTGCCTTTGAGTGTGTGTGTGTTTGTGTGTGTGTGTTTCAGTGTAAGAGGGAAAAGAAATTCTAACCGTACTATAATTTTATAGCACTTAAACATAGCAGATCATACTACTCCTTTAGTTATGTGTTGTTGTACATGTTTACTATGGTTGGTGTGTGATATATTATGTTAACTTTTCTGGATGTGGTTACACATCTTCCAGTGAATGACCTCCTGGTTTTTCGTATACATGCAACTAACACTCATGTTATGCTTCACTAAGATTTAATATTTTTCAATTTTAAAAATCCATTATTATGCTGTTATTTTTTAACCCCTACTATTTGCTCAGTTCCAGAAATAGAAACAAATAAGATTAGGCTTTTGATCTCATTGAGCTCTCTTGGAGGCAAAGGGGCTTCAGACATCAGAGTCACAGTGCACTGATGGAGGAAAGCACCAGCTACTATGAAAAGGTAGGAAGAAAAGTCTAGTTCAGGAAGTAAAGTGGTAGGAATGGGGGATTTCAAGGAAAACCCCGTGGAGGAGGTGGAGTCCGAGCTGAGTCTCAGGGAAAAGTAGGATTTAGTTAAGTGAAGAAGGTATAAGGAAGGTATTTTAGACAGAAGGAACAAAGTCTACAAAGTGAGGATGCAAGAAAGAACATTTGAAACACTTGTCCTTGTTAAAGGCAATGACGTTTCCACTCACAAAAATATAAGCAAAGTTGAGATGCCAAGTTTGGATGATTGATATGCCATTTCACATCTGAATTATTGCAAAATCTTTAAATTCGAAATGTGCACTCCTTTTCCATTTCTGAAGAGCTGAATATTTGAACATTTTCCCTTTTGCCAAAAGTAAACTCTTCACAGTGAACTAAAGTTTTCCTTAATTTTCCTGATTATACCCTATTAGAAAAAAATACAGATTATCCTTGATCAATAAATCACATGGACAAATTTATACAGTTCTTTGGAATTAGCAATACACAAAAGAAAAAAATTCTGCTGTGGTTTGGAGCCATTTTCCTGAGTCTGTTAACAAATTTGAGACCCTCATGCCTTGACATCTGAGATAAAGCTGCCAACATCATCAAGTACATCTTTAGTAGAGGATGTTCTCTCTCTCTCTCCCTCTCTCTCCCTCTCTCAAATCTCTCTCCCTCTCTCAAAATCAATCTCTCTCTCTCTCTGTCTGTCTCACACACACACACACACACACACACACACACACACAAATAGTGAGCTTCATGCATTTTCCTTGGGAACAAAGCAACTGGTAGGTTTTCTTCAACAAAGCATCCTGTTGGACATTATGTGGTATTTTTATACTTTGAAAATAACACTTAGGGATTTTCATTTGGTATACTCAGTATAGAACTTGGGAACTTATTCTCCTGAGTCCAGATAGCTGTCTCTCAAAGTATGATCTTAGACTATCTAGGTCAGAATCACCCAGGATATTTCCTAAAAGTAGAAATTTCCTAATTCCACTTAGGGTCTATTGAATCAGGATCTCTAAATACGGGCCCACTTGGAATATTTTCTGCAAGCCCCGAGGTAATTTCCAATGTCCTCTAGAGCTTGTGAACCACTGGTGTGGATCTTGCATCCCCTTTGTCCTAGAGTTAATCTTTTAGGGCCAAGAGTAAGTGAAAACCAGTAGTATATGTTTGACTTGATCCACTGAGCTTGAAAAGATTATCTACAGTTCAGTATTGTAGTCTTTCTTGATTTCAGGATTCCTTCTAACCATTATGGAATATAAACATCACAATTTTTTTGCACGTACAATACTTTTGGAAGTCCAAACTCGATTTTATCAACCAAGGGACTATTAGCACTTATTTCTCCCAGGTACATTTTAATTTGTCTTACAGAAAATTTTTTATTCTTTATTGATTTATACCTCTCAAGATTCCATTTGCCTACAGTTTTTCTTTTTTTTTTTGGTATTTATGGTGGGCACTTAAACCTATTTAAATTATTTCTGAGTTACACCTCCTTTTGAATGTCATAAACATTTTCTTGTGTCACCAAAATGTATAGTGTTACTTTTCCTCTACTTCTGATTTTTAAAATGTGCCTGATTACCATTCCTCAATATGGTTTTTGCCCATGAGATCTGTATCACATTAGACAGTGTATTAATCTCCCTGGCCGTGTTGTAAAAATCTCCTTCTGAGTTCTCCTGGATTTAAAAATGGAACAACTAAGGAGCAGGGGTGATTTTTTAATGTTTTCTTCCATCCTCTGCTTTTCAATGACCAGGTGAAGAATGAGTGGACATGACGACCTAAGACGTTTTCCACGCTCATTGATGCTAGGAAACATATATATAGGATCATCATATATGGATCTCCCAAATTAAGTGTAATCCTATAGAATAGCCAGAGTGAAATTGAATCCTCTCTACTTCTTCTTTCTGAACTGTGTTACCCTACTTTCCAGGGTTCCATTGGGAAATAAAAATTACTATGAGTATCATGATAGAAAAAGTCTATTATTGAAAGACCACACACAAATATGGGAGAAGATGAAGAGAAATTCAAAAGGAAGACTTGAGGATCAGATAAATACCAATAGCCCACCTTTCTGCCACACTATACAAAAAAACAAGTGAAAGTTTATTTCTCTTGGTTCTATAGGATAGCTGGTTATTTCCTCTGCTGGTTTCACCCAGGTTCACTCATGAAACTGAGTTGGTCGGGTGATCAGCTGGTCTGCAAAGTCCAAGATGGCTTCACTCTTATGTCTAACGTTGGAGCTTGCAGTTGGTTGGAGCCTCTTGTCTTTCTTTCATATGCTCTTTCATTTTTCCAGTAAGCTAGACTGGCTTCCTTACATGGCAACCTCAGTGTAGCACTCCAAGACAGCAAATTGGAACCTGTAAGACCTCCCAAGACCTAGCTTCATAATGTCACTTATTCACAATCTTTTTATCAAAGCTTTTTACAAGGCAAAGCAGGACTTGAAGGGAAGGCAAATATTCTCCACCTCTTATGAGAATTGACAGGTGTTGAGAGTTGACAGGTGTTGAGGCCATGTTTTTCAAAGTGTAGTATCAAATTAAAGTTGAAATTATCTTACAGGTACTTCCTTAAAACCCCACCACCACCAAACACACACACACACACACACACACACACACACACACACAGACTACATAGGGATTCTTTTATCAGTGGCTCTCAGCTGAGGTGATTTTTTTCACCATCTTTCTCAAGGGACATTTGGTAAAGTCTGGAGACATTTTTGATTCTCACATCTGATGGTGAGGTTGCCACTAGAACCTGGTGGGTAGAGACCAGGAATTTGCTAGAAGTCTCATAATTCACAGGGCAGCTCCTGATAAAAAAGAATTATCTTGTCCAAAGTACCAGTAGTGCTGAGGTTAATCAACTCTGTCTTATATCGAATCTAATTCTAGCAAGTTGCCAGAGTAGAACTTAGGTCAAAATAATACCTAAAGGTATTCTTTTTACCCAGTCTGAAATGATTTAAAATTTTGAGGGATCATAAATTTTCTTTTGGATGTAAAGGGACTTTAGGCATTCTGCCTTTCTAACATTCATTATTTATGAAAAAACCATTTTAGATACAATAGGAACCACTCAAACCCTTCTTTAAGATTCTAACTGAAAACAAAACTTGGATTTTTGAGACTTTCCCTATTAGTTTTAATTTTCAACTCTCATTCTGGCTTCTATCCCATACCTAAGGGATATGTGCACACACACACACACACACACACACACACACAGGGTTTTAGCTACTTTTGTCAGAAATCTTTTAAGGGCTTTCTCACATTGTTTTAAAGGTTGACAATATGTATTAATTGACCAACACACTTGTCTCATTAACTCATGAATAACAATTTACATAGAATCCAGTGATCTTTCAAGCTGTGTCGATAGATATAGGCTGATAGAAGTTAAAACAAACAAACAAACAAACAAACAAAAAACCTACCATGGATTCTCTACCACATTGTCCTTAGGGAGTTTTAGATTTTCAAGGTTTCCCCTTCAGAACAAAAGAGAGTGCCTTTTAAAACAAAATGGGATAAATTGGTAATAACACAAAACATGTTAGAATTGTATTCAGTAAGAAATTAGACTTCTTTAGAGCAGAGAAAAATTAAAATGCTGAAATGGAAAACCATGGACATCTTCTCCATTGGTTTTAAATAAGAATTTAAGAAACAGGGGCATATGGGTGGCTCAGTCATTAAGGGTCTGCCTTTGGCTCAGGTCATGATCCCGGGGTCCTGGGATTGAGCCCCACATCAGGCTCCCTGCTCAGCGGAAAGCCCAATTCTCCCTCTCTCACTCTCCCTGCTTGTGCTCCCTCTCTCACTGTATCTCTCTCTATCAAATAAATAAAATCTTAAAAAAAAAAAAGAATTTAAAAAACAGAAATGGGTTTACTTATGCACCATAGCTCTGTTTCACATCCCAATTCCAGTTCTTGAGCTGCTCGTGGCTTGGATGATCACCATGTTGGCTTGTTCACCTTTCTTACCCAAACACACAGCATCTATTCCCCACTGAACGTGTGTGATCACAGGTAGCTTCCCTTATCAACTAGGATGTATTGACATTTCCTCTCAAGTGACAGAGGCTGTTTGTTATTGTTCCTGCTCCAAAGCAGTGTTTAGTAATGATGGTAGAGGGTTAAATATTTGAATGCTTTAATAGACATTTACTACACCAGCTCAGGCCTGAATATTCTTGTATAAATGGGAGAGAAAAGGGAGAGAGAGAGAGACAGAGAGAAAGGAGGGTGGGGGGAGATTCTTGTAAATTCAAGAATCCATTAAGATTAACAAAATAGTTCCTCTAATCTATGGATGAGACCAAATTCAGAGCTATAATTAAGATCACTTTATTTGCCTCAACAACAGATTAATTCCTCTTTTCAGTTAAAGGGTTGATGTCATGAAAGCAATATTTTACTTGAGAGAAATTGCTGAAATCTGTTTGCTTAACAAAGCAATTATTGATAACTCACAATTGCTTATTGCTGCCCAAATGATCAACTTGTTAGCGAAAGCAGTCTCATGTCTCCGTAGTGATGTGCACTTCTATTTCAGGGAAAACTGATAAATAATATTTTGTCATGGAGATATGTCAGAAAACAATAGGCCTCAAACTCTGAGATGTCATATCTGCATAAGCTGGAGGGGTGTTACCCAAGTTCGGAGCACATTGTTTGAGTTTTCTGCTGTGGGAGTCCTGACCTTTGGCCTTCAATCAATTTCTCACTTGTAAATAACAGTGATGGATAATGGAACCAGATGTCTTTAACCTGTGGTGCCACAGAAACAATATCTTTCCCTGGGAGACTTTAAAGTAGAGGAATCTTCCAAGGAGCAGATAAATGAACTCATTTTGAAGTGCTCTCAGAATGCAAACATTTTCTTTGCAGCCACAGCAGAAAAATACAGACATCCCAGGCAGGCCTTCGTCAGCCTTGAAGAAGCTGTTTTGTTTGCTTTTCAGCAAGGCTTTTTCTTCCCTACACTCTGAAGTAGATGGCAGCAGTTACTGGTGACATTGGCCCCTAACTTGAGTTCTTGAAAATGTAAAGCACGAGTGCTAAAATATTCCTGCCCCTCACCCCCACAGGATAGCTATACTCCAGTGACTCACAAGGATGGCTGTACTCTTCACACCACCTGAAGGCATTTCTTCCTTTAGATTGTGGCAGTAAAAAGAGTGCAGGAATTAGACTCCTTTCCAACAGCCATGAGAACACCACCTGACATTTATGGAGCATTGCAGCTTTTCAAAGGACACTTGAATTCATTGCAGAGAGAGGCAGGGGAGTGTAATGGTCAAAAGCTTAGGCTCTGGGGTCAAAGTTTTTCATAACGGACAGGCTTGGTTTTCTTTATCTGTGAAATATTAATAAGCCTACCTAATTTGCAGACTTATTATAAAGATTAGATGTATGTAAATAACTCAGCCGTGAGGCTGCGCCCTAGTTAGCATGCAGAACTGGGAGCTATTATTGGTACTACCATAATGCAGGTGGCCTTTTCACCATTCCTGTTTCATATATTTAGACCTTATAATAGTCATTATAGGTTTATTGCTAATGCATAGAATTTAAAAAAAAAGAAAAGAAACCCACATCAGAACTGAAGTCCCTGGAAAATGTGCTCCACGTTCCTGGCAAGGGAACACGAACGAATAAGACAGGCATTAGAGTCATCTATGACCGAATAAACCACATTCTCCTTAAAAGCTCCTTCAAGACCATGGATGCCAGCTGACATCTTCTAAATCAGATCTTCAAACACGGGGAACACTGGCTAAAAACATGGAGGTTACCAATTTTGAACTGGAGTCTAACATTTGTAGAGTGCTGGCGGAGCACCAGCAAGTGCTGAAACAGATCAACTCTGCTTCCTGTTTCTGTGCTCCACGCCATCAGGAACACCTTCCTTACGATCTTTTGCGGAGGTGCTAATTCACTACACAAACAGCACACGTTTCCCCACACACCAAATCCTTCAGGATGCTCCCAAGTTGCCCATACTCCTTGGGAGAGTTTGGAGGCCACAGAACGCCCAACAACTGTTTCAGAACCTGCCACCTGGCGTGCCAAGGAATTATGCACAAGAAAACCCTGGCGGGAAAATGCAAGATGCTAAACTAAGCATCTTAAAGAATAGATGTGAAAGGACTTAAAAGCTTTAAACCACCCAGCAAAATTCAAATTAGAAATGGATAGGTAGTCACATAAAGGATTTGAATCAGAATACAGAAATAACATGCTGAAGCCTGACGTTCTGGTGTAGCAAAGCCATTCACTGATTCCGAAATGGAACACTATTCTGATACACTACATTTTATAGAAGTCCCAAATGCCAAAATTGGAACGTAGACATGTATAGAGGAGGGGGAATCCTTTAAACGATAGGGTCTCCTTAAGCATTTAAAAATATGACAGATCTAAAAAATTATATATGTCTCTCTTTCATAGGAATGCATCACATTGATGGAAAATCTAAGCCAAGGTTATCCTGAGCAAGGGCGGTCAAGGAGAGCAGAGGAGCTTCGAGCACGGTGTTCTCCGTCTATTTACAGGTTGGAAAGGATAAGGAAGGCGATACCTGGACTGAATGTGCCTTTGCCTTGGTGTCGTTCCAGAACTTTGAACAATTTACTTTTTTGTTTTCTCCCAGCCCTGGCCATAAACGCTTTCTTGTTAGCTTTTTGTGGGGAAAACTTGGGAAAGAAGTGAGACTTCAAGTATGTCCACCCAAGGTGTTTAAGAATACCCTGCCATTTTGCAATTTCCATCCTGTCCTTTCTTTATGTCCATTACTATGGCTTTGGGTCTGGTGTTCACATGTTAAAATGTGTGTGTATGTGTGTGTGTTTGTGAGTGTGTGTGTGTGTGTGTGTGTGTGTGTGTGTGAATGTGTTAGATGAACTGTTCTATTATTGTAGAATAATGTTTCTGAGACGGCATCTCAGGTGAGGTCATATTCTTTAAGGAGTTCTGCTAATTATCTTGGTATGTTTTACCTGAATAGAAATAAAGATATTTATTCACCAAGGTTTTCCTGACAAAACTATAACTTTCACTTAAGGTTTTCTTTTGTCTGACTCTTACACACATCCTCCTTCCACCCCCATAATGACACACACACACAGGCACACACACACATTGTACAATTCTGGAATGTCATTTTTTTAGAGTCTTCTAAATCTTTTAACTCTTTTCTCTCTTTCTTTCTTTTTAAAAAAATCCCGTTTTTCTTTCTTTTCCCAGGACCTATATGAACCCTACCCAGAGTGTCCCTCTAAACCTCTTGTTTACTGCCTTAGTTATGAAATGTAATTTAATTTAGTCAGTAAGCTTGCTTTTTTTTCCTCCTGAGAATCTCAAAAAGGAAAAGTCATGAAAATTGCTTCTATTGGTCAGAACTTCCACATGTGTCAAAGCTGTCTCCAATCAGGAAAGAGAAAAGAACCAATCTTTCTTTTACATGGGAATTGAATGATTTATACAAATTAGTTTGAAATTGGGGGCATAAATAAGATCCTTGAAATTTTTCAGATTTCTTTTTTTTTCCTGAAAAAGACTGATTCTTGAGGACATCATCTGGAACAGAGAGTGCATAATTTTTTTTTATAAATAATTATGAAGATGGTCTGAGTCAACCTCTGGTTCTGGAAAATTCCTTTTTAGAGTTATTGTAAATATTGAACAATGGTTCATGAGTCATGGAGAAAAACAAGTTTTGCACAAGTCATTCACATGTGCCTCAGTGAAAAAATTTTACTTCAGAAAGGACATGCCCTATAGTAGTTAAAATTATGGTATGCTGGGAATTCCAAGATGCGACCTGAATCTGAAAACGCTATTGTAATGCAGTCATTCTTCCATCTGCATTTTGGGGGTCTATTTTTTTGACAAGGAATCTGAGTCTTCTGGCAAGCAGGATGCACATCAGAGTGCACAAGAGCCATGTCTTGGTGACTTCCGCCTGAGAGCACATGCACAGCTTCCTGTTTTGGTCTGATAGCTTCCCCTGGGCTTTCATAGATGCAAAATTACTCACACAGAGATGGGTTGCCCATGCAAAAAAGTAGGTGTCTTATTTTTGGAAAGCTTTATTTCACATTATCGTTGTCGTTTTATTCTACTACCTCTATTTCCTCTTATATTTTACGCTAACACTTAAAATGTCATTTCAACTGTCTGTGGGAAATACTTTTTTTTTTTCCCCTTTCAGGCTTATTCCTCTCGTTATGTATTTTCTTTCTTCTCTCTTGGTGCTGCTATAATATTACTGCTTCATTTGCTTACAATATTAATGACCAGCTAAAAATGTTTTATGATATACAATGTTAATTCATTTGGTCAACCATTTAAAAATATTTGTAAGCCTTTCCTGTCTCCCCCTATATATATACCCTGGTACAAATATGCCTCAAATGTTCATTTTGCTTTCAAGTGGTTTGCAGTTTGGGTTGGGAGTTATACTTACAGAAACTGTAGCACAAAATATAAAATGGTTGGCTCCTAAAAAAGGTAAAGATGAAGGACTGTGAGGAATTTTTTTGTGTACATTTTTTGGCCTTTGTGAAGTGTCTGTTCAAGTCTTTTGCCCATAATTTCCCTTTGGATTTTTTTTTAAAAAATTGAGTTGGAAGAGTTGTTTATATAGTCTGGGTGTAAGTGCCTTGTATGTATGTATTTATTCCAGGATGTGGCTTGTTTTTCATTTTCTTAAGGTTTTAATTTTGATGAATTCCACTGTATGTGTATGTATACCTATAGATACATAGATATTTTTAAGTTAGTGCTTTCTGGGTCCTGTAAAAGAAGTTTTTGCCTTCTGTAAAGTCATGAAGATAATATTCCTGCCACTCCTTTGTTTTCTTCAATGTCTAGGTTTACATCATATATCATAAGGGAAATGTCGTTAGGGAAATGCAAATCAAAGCCAATGAGTTATCACTACACGCTCACCAGAATGGCTAAAATTAAAAAAATCTGACAATACGTACTAAGTGTTGGCAAGGATGCAGAGTAACTGGAATCATCACATACAGATGGTCCCCAACTTTTGATGGTTCAATTACATTTTTTGATTTTACGATCAGGCAAAAGCAATATGCATTCCGTAGAAACAGAACTTCAGATTTTGAAATTTGATCCTTTTCCAGTGAGTCATACATGGTAGGATCCTCTTTCGTGCTGCAGGGCAGTAAGCAGCGAGCCAGAGCTCCCAGGCAACCACGTGATCACGAGGGTAAACAATCCATACACTTACAAGCATTCTGTTCACATAGGACCATTTTGTTGTTCACTTTTGGTACAGTATTCAACTGATTACATGAGCTCCTCAACACTTTCCTATAAAATGGGCTCTGTGCTAGAGAATTTTGCCCAACTGTAGCCCAAGGTAAGTGTTCTGAGCACCTTTAAGGTAGGCGAGGCTAAGCTTTGATGTTTGGTAGGTTAGGTATATTAAGTGCATTTTTGACTTAGGATATTTTCAACTTACAGTGGGTTTATCAGAACCCATTGTAAGTAGAGAATATCTGTACTGGTAGTCAGAATATAAAATGATGATATCTTTTTGGAAATCACCATGACAATTTCTCATATAGATAAACATACACCAAACCTATGGGTAAGCACTCATGCTTTTAAGTTTCACCCAAAAGAATGAAGACATATGTCAACAAAAAAGACTTGTACAAGAATGTTCATAGCATCCTTATGCATAACAGCCGATCATTCATCAGTCAGTAAGAGTAGAAAAACAAATATTGATTTATTTATGCAATGGAGTATTAGCCATAAAAAGACATAAAATACTGATATGTGTGAATAATAGGGATTATTTTCAAAAATGTTCAGTTAAGGAAGCCCTCCACAAAATCGTGTATGCTCTATGATTTCATCTATATGGAATTCTGGAAGATAAAACCCTTTGGGGATAAAATAAATCAAAGCAGTAGTTACTCTCCCAAGATAGACTGACTGGAACAAGGAAGGAGGAAACTTTCTGGGGTGATGAAAGTGTTCTATGTTTTCATACAACTGTGAGTTGGCACAAGCATGTGAATTTGTCAACACAGTGAATATACACTTAAAATTTCTGTATTTCATTGTACATAAGTAATACCTCCATGAAAAATAGTGACAAAAGGCCTGAAAGACCAAATTGAGTAGCTGATTCATTAGAAATATGACATTTGGGTTTGAGAATTGTTTCTGTACTCAGAGAGCCCTGGATTCAAATCATAGTTCTGAAAATTAATAACTCTATAAGTTGAGGTAAGAAATGTAACTTTCTTGAACTTCAGTTTTTCATTTGCAGAACTGGAATGATTTCTTCTTTCAAGAGACATTGTGAGAATGTTTGTAAAAGGGCTAATCACAAGGGCTGACATAATGTGTTAAATTAATGCCACTTGAATAATTCTCCTTTTTGTCCCTGTATTTCTTTTTGTTATTATTGAGCAAAGCATCAAATATGATTGTGAGGCTTTGAGTTACAGTGTTTGGGAAGATGGTAAATTGTTAACAGAAGTACAAACGCACTAGCGAGGTCATACCTGAGAGACAATATAATGGGTTCTCTTTTGAACCTAATGAATTTGAGTAAGAGATGTTCTGAAGGTAGTTGGCAATAAAGGGTCTGGAATTTGGGAGAGAAATCAGAAACAGAGTTTTGGATTTGAGCTGTGATGAACTAGTAAGCCAGATCTTGGGGGGATGGGGGCTAGGGGGAACTCTGATATGTGGTATTTGCTAATTTCCATGCGGTGAATCCTTCCAGCAAGGCCAGTTTCAAGTTACTAAACCAGTTTGCAGAATTCCTGAGTATTTACCAATGAGCACTCTCCAGCTGGTGCCTGCCGGCTCTGGTGTTCTTGTAGATCGGAGTCATTTGCTGAAGCAGAACAGGGGAGAGATACAAATCTTCTCTCATCTTGTACCAGGTCCTCTTGCCTCAGAATAACAATATGTTTGAGTTCCTTTGCTGTAAGTCCCCATTTCTGATTGTCTCTCGGCACCTCACACCTTTTTCTGCTGTGGAATGGAAATATCTTATCATCTTATGTTCACTGCTTTTAAAGAGGGTGGAGTACCCACTCTCCTGTTGACTTGATGCAGTTTCTATACCCTTTCATAATGCAGAGGCTGCCCTTTCCAGGGATATCCAGTGGATGTGTGAAGTCCGGGGGTGATGGTGGGGGGTTTAGCACAGCCTCGTCCTGCAGAAGGGCAACTCTTCACTGTCTCAGGCAGCTTCCATTGCTGGGCTCCTGCTTCACTTAAAATTATAGTTTCTGGGGCACCTGGGTGGCTCAGTGGGTTAAAGCCTCTGCTTTCCACTCAGGTCATGGTCTCAGGGTCCTGGGATTGAGCCCCGCATTGGGTATTGGGTGCTCTGCTCAGGGGGGAGCCTTCTTCCTCCTCTCTCTCTCTCTCTCTCTGCCTGCCTCTCTGACTACTTGTGATCTCTGTCTATCAAATAAATAAATAAAATCTTAAAAAAAAAAAAGATTATAGTTCCTTTTTCCCTTGCTGGAGAAGAAAGGAACACTTTCAAACTGAGTTCTTCATCTCTACCTCCCAACCCAACCCCCACCCAGTGCATAAGTCTGTTTGCCTGAACTGCAGGTGCAGACAGGGTTCAAGTCTCTTTCCCTGGGCTGTTGGAATGCTGACAAACCATGGGATGAGGTTAAGTTCATATTTACTAAAATTGAGCTGTCTGTAGCAGTAAGGACACTTTGTCAAAAGTGCGTGGGGACTAATTCTTAATCCACAGACCAGCTAAAATGCTTGGGTAAATGTATATTTCCAGAAATTATTTGTTCTAGAAGCAAGTATTTTTGCACAATTGTTCCTTTTCAATGTTATTTATTCCAGAAAATTCAATTAAAACAACCTATATGCCCACATTTCCATAGTAAAATATGACCTACCCATTTAAAATAACCTTATGTACTTCTTAAATTTATTTGTGAAAAATTTTTATTCACACTATATACTGAACTATTTACTATTTTATGTCTGTTCAAAATGTGGAAAGCAAAGTCACTGCAAATAAATTTCTCAAACTATTAACAGTGATTTTTCTTTTGGTGATGAGTTTACAGGTGGTTTCCTTCTTCTTCACTACGTACTTAAGAGCTTTTCCAAATTTTCTACACAACAAGCAAAAACTGTCTTTAACAAATTCTTAGGACTATAGAGATTGCCCTTGTATTCCAATATCTTTGGTTTATCCACTCTAATTTTTTAGTTAGAAGTCCATGTGAAGTACACACTCAAACTATTCCTAAAACACATAAGACACATGTTTTGTGTCATAACTGAGGGCCCTTCAGTCATATATTATAGTAGTGTTACCTCTCTGGTTATTTCCTTCTATACTTCAAGAAAGAGTGTAGTTACAAAAATAGAACCCTAAGCTTTCTTTATTGCCAAGTCCTTTTGATTTGTAGGTAATTCAAATCTTCAAACTTTCAAAAATATGCATTTCTAGATTCTTGAGTTGTATTTTTCCAAAGTAATTTTATTATGAAAATTTCAAGCCTACAGAAAAGTTGAATGAATATTAGAGCAAATACTCAAATATCCAGCCACTAGATTCATAATTAACATTTTAATATTTTATTTATTTATTTGACAGATGTCACAAGTAGGCAGAGAGGCAGGTAGGCATAGAGGTGGGGGTGGGGGGAAGCAGGCTCCCTGCTGAGCAGAGAACCCAATGCCGGGCTCGATCCCAGGACCCTGAGATCATGACCTGAGCCGAAGGCAGAGGCTCAACCCACTGAGCCACCCAGGCGCCCCATATAATTAACATTTTAATATATTTGCTTTATCACATATCTATTTGTCCATCCATCAGTCCATCTTATTTTTTGATACATATCAAAGTAAGTAGCAGACATAAAGACATTTCACTTTTAAATACTACATCATGCATATCTTTAGTTAGAATTCACTATCTTTTACATTTCTTGTCTTTCAGGGTAAAATTTATATGCAATGGAATATATAAATGATCATTCAACAACTTCGGACAAATACATATACCTGTGTCACCCAAACTCCCAGGAAGTTCTCCCAGGAAGTCCTTCCCAGTAATCCAGGCATTGGCCCTCCTGGATCTGACCGTTGTTCTGACTGGATTCTACCAAATAATTCTTTTTCCAAGTCTAGAACGTCATATGAATGGAATACTGTACCAGGCAGTGTTTTGTGTTTGGCTACTTTCATTCAGCATGTTTTTGAGATTCATTTATGTCGTGTTTCTTGTACAAGACTTTTTGTGGACATCTGTTTTTATTTCTTTTGGGTAAATACCTAGGGGTAGAATTGCTGAATTATAAAGTAGGTGTATATTTAGTTTTATAAGAAACTGCTTAACCTTTTTCTAAAGAGGTTGTACCATTGTACATTCCCACGTATAATTTATGAGTCTCATTTGCTCCATATTCTTGGCAACATTTGGCATTGTCTCTATTGTCAGTCTTTTTACTTTTATTTTAAAAATTCTAGTCGTTCTCATGGGTGTATAGTAGGTAAATTATATTTTTAAATGTGTAAATACTTGCTTGGCTTTTTTGTTGGCTAAGTGGGAAAGAAGGCAACAGCCAAGTTTTGCTTTGAGAGACCTGGCCTCACTAAGTCTACAGAACACTGAATTTGGCACAGCTCCGGCATTTTGTAAGAACTGATTTTTCTCCTATGAGGAACTCTCTTTTCTCAACATTTGAACGGTATTTACTATAGGCTCCCTTGATAATTATCCCCAACATGATTGTTGGCCCCGTTCTCCTAAGTCCTTCTTTTCTGCTTCTCCCATTTCCCATTCTTCTTGGACCACATGGAGGCATTACGGAGTTGCTTCATAGATTCTGGGTGTCTGTCAGGTAACTTGTCACAGGCTTCCTTAAGATATAGGCATTTGTGTCCATTCCATGCCTGTGTCTCTTCTCAATCCATAGACATTTTGAAAAAAGGACAGTATTTAACTTACCTTTGCATAGGTCCCCGCACATAGTAGGTGCTCACTAGACATTTATTAAATACGCGACTGAGTGGGAGGTGATACAGTAGCTTTGAGCATAGTTCTGGGAACCAGACTCCACTGCCTACCAGCTGTGTGATGTCGTACCTTCCCGAGCCTCAGTTTCCATTCAAAAAATGAAGATATTCTTATTATAATAAGAATACCCACCTTCCTGAACCAAAGTGAGGATTAATAAAATAATTTTTTTGAAGATTTATTTATTTATTTGAGAGAGAGAGAGAGAGAGACAGTGCATGAGTGGAAGGGGCAGAGGGAAAGAGAAAAAGAATCCTAAGCAGACTCTATACTCACTACTTACTGTGCGACCCAGGTGCTCCCAAGGTAATCTTTTAAAAGTGCCTAGAAGAATGATTAAAACAAAGTAAATATATACAAATAAAAGTAACCCAACTCTTCCTTAACTCTTATATAGAAGATCATAGAAAAAAAAAAACTTCTAAATGTATATCTGACTTTCTAAATGTATATCCATTCTGTGATATCAAAAATTTCCTTAAACAAAACAAAACAAAATCCAACCCAACAACAAATATTTGCAAACATTTAACCTAATGCTACTTCTCCAAGTTCTCTAGCCATGTTATTCAGAATTTGGTGAATAGTCTATTTTCTCATTGTGATTCTATAACTCTTGATCATATGCTTTTCACCCTCCAGAGTTTTAGACTAAGCATGTTGGTAGCATTTTTTTTTTTAATCTTGGATCTTACATTGTCTTTCTTATTTCAAGTGCCTTGAATAGATTCTGCAATATTAGAGATGTAAACTTTATTCTCCTGTTTCTTTTAAATAGAAGGATAATTAAATCCTTAAGGTCCTAAATATTATTTAACTAATTTTTTTTTAAGATTTTATTTATTTATTTGACAGACAGAGATCACAAGTAGGCAGAGAGGCAGGCAGAGAGAGAGAGAGAGGGAAGCAGGCTCCCCGCTGAGCAGAGAGCCCAATTCGGGACTGGATCCCAGGACCCTGAGATCATGACCTGAGCTGGAGGCAGAGGCTTAACCCACTGAGCCACCCAGGCGCCCCTTATTTAACTAATCTTACATTCAGTTGGCTTATATGAGGAACAGATGCATCTTTAAGAATAAAGTGAACAGGAATTATTAACAGTCTTTATGGTCAACAGGACCTACCTGTTCTGAAAAGTCATGTCATACAATCTTGAAATAAGACTTACGGAAGTCTACTTCCGTATTTTCCGTATTTTCTACTGGAAGGATTTGAAGAGAGAGCACTGGAAGGGTCTTGAGAGCAACTTCCTAAAGAGGAAAAGGCCAAATGATACTCCCAAATCTGTAGGCCTAGTGATAGTATGATTCTCTTTTTCTTGATGGGACTGGATTCCATAAGGAAACATTTTATTTTCTGGAGTCTGAATGCTTGTGTTTATTCCCATGCAACATGGAGAAAACATGTCCATGAAATCAAAGGAGAGCATTGACCACTGTGCCCCATTAACATGTTTCTCTGTGTCTCTTTGGGTGAAAGATTTCAAATCTCCTCATTAATGTGGTGAGAAGTATTGAATTGGAAAACACTAATATTGTCTTTCCAGATCGATTCGTCCTTGGTTGGTCACCTCAAAGCAAGAGAAAGAGATATTAATGGTCACCTTGGCTGTTTTCCCGTGACCTCCAACATGCCTCACATTTTAAATCGAGTCCGGATCGGAGAGTCTGGAAGCAGGGAGTGGAAATCTACACGGTGCGGAATAGAGGAAAGGCTGGATGTGTCCACTTGGTATTAAAAGAATGCTATGCAAGCAAGAAAAAAAAAAAAAAAAAAAGCTATGGCGTTTGGTAAAAATGAGCGTTGTTTTCCCTTGCTCCGGCATCTGCTTGCTTTCACAATGGCCGCAGTGTTTTCTTTACCTGGTAGGTGGCCTCTCCATGTATCGATGAGGCACTGCGTGAAAATGTGCCTCCTTATGTCGAAGGGAAATTTGCTTTCACTTCTTTCCCCTGCTCTTCTGTGCCTCCCTTTGTTCTAATCATACACGTGAGGAGAAAAGCCAGTGATAGCAGCAACCATTTTCTTCTCCAGCCACTTTTTTGGAGTTAATAATTCAAACGGATCTTTTACAAACTCTCATTTTATTCTTAGAAATGGCCTTATTGCTAACAGTCTGCTCTCCAGTTGTACTTTATCAAGCAGCAGATCTGTTGTAAAATGTGATGACTGGATTTCATCTGTTTTGCCACCCCCTAAGAATTCATTGCCCACAGTGCTTCGACTGCTGTTCTAAGAGACGGTTTAATTTTTGTGGTACATTGATTGATAACTGGGCTCCCTGGTAACATGGCCTTCCTTGAATAGGACCGCTGTTTTCTAGGTCTCAGATCCCCCGAAGATGCTACATAACTCCCTGTATGAAACAAATCTTCCACACCCTAATAGTAATATCCTCAATCCCCAAGCGAGCAGACAATGCACGCAAGTGCCTATAGGTATATTCATGCCTGCAGGTGACACAGATATGGGAAAGGAAGGTCCCTCAGGTTTTAGGTATGATGGAATCAGAGACACAGAAAGACAAACAAACCAACCAACCAAACGGGAAGATGTGCCACAATTCTGAAAAGTTGTCTAAATTGGTCTCCATCGAGTAATAAAATCGCAGGTACTTCTTCACTCCTTGACTAATTTTCTGTTGCTTTCATGTGAACTGTGTAGAGTCCCTGCTATGTACCTTCAAATTAAAAAAATAATAATAACAACAAAAGAGAGGGAAAAAAAAGTTTGTAGGAAGGAGAATGGTAAGAATCAGGAGAACAAAGGGCAGGAGAAACAGGCAGAAGGATTGGAATCGCCAAGCTGTGGGACCCATGTTTTCATTGATTTATGAACAATTCATTTTTACACAAAACTTCACATAATTAATTCTCTTTGATTATCAAAGCCAAGGGACTTCATGTTTGCATATACCTCAAAGAAGGGGACAATTATATAGGTCCTAATAAAATTAACACTACTGAAAAGTGAATTATAGTTCATCGCCTAATATTGCTTTGATAATGATCAGGCATGGTCCTCTTGTGGCCATTCTTGTACCCATTTCCAGAGCAACTCCTACTGTGCCTATCTTCTTTATCAGGGGTAAGTGAGATGGGCTAGAGAAAACTATCTCCATATTTATTTGGCATTGTTTCTTTATTCCACAAATGCTCATTGAACACCCACTATGCTTCTGGCACCAGAAACTGGGGATTTAGTAGTTTTCTGAATAACAGAAAAAAACCTCTGTCTTCATGGATCTTGTATTTTAGTGAATGAGACAGGGATTAAACAAAATATGTAAGCAAAGTAAATGACATGTTTGATAGTGATAAGGGTTTATAATAAATAAAGGAGGGAAGGAAGGGAAGTTTTAGATAGAGTTGGTGAGGGTAGCAGCCTCACTGAAAAAGTGATTTTAAGTAAAGATCTGAAGAACGTGGAAGAACTAACCATGTAGGTATCTGAAGAATGAGTAATCTAGGCCAACAAAAAAGCCTGGGCAAAGGCCATGGGGCTGGGACATGTCTGGCATTTTTGTCGGGAAAAGCAAAGCAAAGAGGCTGGAATTACTAGAGTGCAATAAACGAGGTGGGGTAGGGGGAGGTTTTAGGAGATGATGTAACTGAGGTAGTGAAGCTCAGATCATGTAGGACCTTGTAAATCATAGAAAGGACATTGGCTTTTGCTTTGAGTCCCATGGGAAGCCATTAAAGGGCTTTGTGCAGATGACCAAGAGGATCCTTTTAATAGGATCACTCTGGATGTTATATTGATGGAGAATAGTTGGAAGAGGGACAAGAGCAGTGAGACCAGCTAGGAGGCTACTGAAACTATCTAGACAGGACTGGATAATACTGGTGGTAATGGGGGTGGTAAGCAGTCCCATCCTGGATATACTTTGAAGGTGGAGACAATAGAATTTGATGATGGTTTTCAGATTAAGAGTAGAGCTGCACATGTCACCAAGATATTGATCTGAATAACCGGTAGAAGGTGATTCAGTTAAGATGGGGAAGACTGGAGAAGGAGGGTGAGGGTGTGTGTGTGTGTGTGTGTGTGTGTGTGTGTGTGTGTGTGTGTATGTAAAGATCTGATTTGGGGCATACTAAGAAAAATCTCTCTATTAGATATTTAAGTGAGTTATCAAATAAGCATGAAGACATGTGAGTCTGAAGTTGAGAGAGAGAGGCCAAAGTTAGAGATAGAAATTTAGGATCATCAGCATATAAGTAAAGATATGTAAAGATCTCATGAGACTGGATGAGATCCTTTAAGTCACTTCTTTGAGAAGGGGTCTGTGGATTGAACCTATGCTTCAGGGAGATAAGGAGAAATCAACCAATGAAACTGAGAAGAAATGGTAAAAACAAGTATGATATTCTGGAAGCCAAGTGAAAAACATGTTTCAAGGCAGAAATAGTGATCAGTTGTGTCAACTGTTACTGAAAGGTCTAATAAAATGGGAATCATCAGATAGGATTATCCATTGCATTTCACAATAGAGAGTACATCAGTGACTTTGAGAAGAACTTAATTCTGTCAGGTTCAAAGTCTAAATAATCCAAGACACCCCATCAACCTCTATGGATTGAGTAAGAAAATGGGTTCAGATGTAAACAACTTGTTCAAAAACAGGCTGGAGTAAGAGAACAAAATTTGAGGAAGAACGCTCTAAATTCCTTACAGGCAACATCCTATAAATCAAAGTATGAAAATGATGTGATATTTAAACAAATAAATAAGCAAACAAACAAATAGAACATCACCCAGGTAGGATTACCATAGGTAATAGGCTTCAATGGAAACCATGACAACGGGGGAAAGAGTCCTTGTAGAAATTCTGTGTGTGTGCCCGTGCGCATGTGTGCACTCTGTTTTCTCAGTGTATTTGTCATGCTGTGGCCTTGGTGAGAGCAAGAGCTATAGCTAGGGAAAAATAAATAGGTGATTCCTTATCTTTTGGAAAAAAAAAACTAGTCTAATGTAAGTGATTGAAAATCCTCTCTGTAGTTACCAATTTAAATGTAAAAATTCAATTAAAAATGGATGAATTTGCAGTTGTGGGTGGTGAGGATTTGGTGGAAAGTGTGCTTAGGCTGCAGAATTGGGGACGGGAGGCGGGGTGAACTTGGCCAAAACAAGAGCACATCCCTTCAACTTTTAGAGGGCCTCAAACTCAGTCTGATTGGAATAAGAATTGGAAAAGGGGAGAGAGATGGAAGGGAGGGATCGGATTAATTTCAAAATTGGAAAAATGTAGACCTTTGCCCCATGAAATGCAGGAAAGGCAAATGCATATGGAAAATAATGATGATACTGCTTTATATATTTGGAATTGCAGTTTGGGGCAGCCTCAACTAATTGAAATACAGTTGTTTTTTTTTTCTTTTAAAGAAAAATGCCACAAAGCTCACATTGTGTAGGATAGACCTGGTCCTGCCTCGCAGGGCAGAGGGGAACATTAAACATACTGATTCCTACTGGTTGTCTGGGAGCCCCTTAAGTTAGGACCAGTGATTTACTGACTAACTGCTGACAAATTCAGAAGTTGGGAACAACGAGGATAATAGAAACGAAGATGAGAGATGACCTGTGATAGAAACAAATTACGTACTTTATGTCCTTCACATTACCCCTCAGGAGTGCTCAGGTGTGTTAAACTCCCATGCCTGGCAGTCTTTAGCGCCAAAGCCTCTGCACCTGGGCTTTTTTTTTTTTTTAAAGATTTTTTATTTATTTCTTTGATAGACAGAGATTACAAGTAGTCAGAGAGGCAGGCAGAGAGAGAGAGAGGAAGGGGAGCAGGCTCCCTGCTGAACAGACAGCCCGATGCGGGGCTCGATCCCACAACCCTGAGATCATGACCTGAGCCGAAGGCAGAGGCTTTAACCCACTGAGCCACCCAGGCACCCTGCACCTGGGCTTTTTTTTTTTTTTTTTAACTTTTTTTTTTTTTTTAAAGATTTTATTTATTTATTTGACAGACAGAGATTACACAAGCAGGCAGAGAGTCAGGCAGAGAGGGGAGGGGAGAAGCAGGCTCCCCGCTAAGCAGAGAGCCCGATGCGGGACTCGATCCCAGGACCCTGGGATCATGACCTGAGCCGAAGGCAGCGGCTTAACCCACTGAGCCACCCAGGCGCCCCTGCACCTGGGCTTTTAAGCCAGCCCGACATCGTCCCACACCTCACGTGCAATGACTCCGGGGACTGGCTGGTGGCTTGAGTGCTCTTCGAGGTTCTTGCCCTGAATCTGTCTCTGGGAGACCTCCAGCTCTTCTCTTCCCACTCCAGCTCCAGAGTCTGTTTGTGCCTGTCTCTTAGGGAGTTGGGTCTCATGTCTCCTTTCCCAGGGTGACTCTCGTAAGAGGCCTTCTTCCAGCTTCTCAAGACCCTGTCTCTGGTCCTAGCTCTCTTGCAAGAGATGGGAGGAGATTAGACACGTTGAGACCACATTTTCTTAAGGGAGAGCATAAATAAGTCCACAGGCTGAGAGGTTTTTTCCTCCTAGGCTCAGTAATACAGAAACAAGGTGAAGAATGGCAAAGCAATTTCTTTTTTTAAAGATTTAATTTATTTATTTGACAGAGAGATCACAGGCAGGCAGAGAGAGAGAAAGAGATGGGGAAATAGGCTCCCTACCTAGCAGAGAGCCCAATGTGGGGTTCGATCCCAGGACCCTGGGATCATGACCTGAGCCGAAGGCAGATGCTTTAGCCCACTGAGCCACCCAGGCGCCCCTGGCAAAGCAATTTCTAAAGAATGAATAATTGTGAATTATTTTAGAAACGCACATGCCACCTGCTTAACGCCTCCTTTACTTCTGGTAACTCACTGAATGATTCACTATGCACTACAGTTTGTCTACAGTGTGATGAGTTAAGGAAGTTGCCTTGTTTGGAAATTTTTTCCTGTTTGGGAACATATGTCCACCTGACGGAAAATCACTACTATCTTCCTTGAACTGAGGTATTTGAACAATTTGCGCTATAAAGAAGTGAGAATGATAATTATACTGGTAATTGTCCCAGGTCAGGATCCCAGAACCAGATTCTGAGATGAGGATTTGTGTGCAGGTGATTTATTTAAGGATGTGTTCCCAGGAGAAACCAGTGAGGGAGTGGATGCCTCAGGACAGGAAACGGGAAGAAGTCAAGCAACATGTCTGTTTCAGGCCAAGGGCCTTAAGGGGAAAGCTTCAGCCTAATCCTACAAGGCAGCCCAACAGTGGAAGTTGGGTCGTCTACCATAGGGCAACTGGGAGGAGGCTGGGCTTGTATACACTTGCGTCATCAGTCACTGCTGACGCCAACCCCAGGGCCATGTGCACTCCCAAGGACTTCTGCTTCAACAGCCCTAGGCTAGTACTCTAAAGAAGAGACCTATGCAGGAGGCCATTGGAAGTAAAAACCACCAGAGCAGGAAGGAATGCACAGAAATGGTCAAAGGAATTCCAGAGGATCTGGGTGGGACACTGCAGCACTGCCACATCGTAAATGTTTATGGAGCTTTTGCAAGTGCGAGGAAGCTTTTTATTCATTTAGTTCTTTATAATACCGTATGGATTATCTTTATTTTACATACCAAGGGACTGAAGTGTTACTTAACTTATAAGAATGTTCCAGAAGGGTAAGTGACAGAGTCAAGACTCAGATCCTGTTCTATCTAAAGACCATGTCCTGAGTCACTTTTCTCTCCTCTTATATTCCTTTCTGCACTTATTATATTCCTTATTACTCTCCCCTTTTCTCTCCTCCTATCGTATCCCAATATTCCCTTGGGTTATATTCCTTGACAATAGTCTTGGGTTCAGTTCAGGAAAGGATGGGACAATTTGAGACAAGGTAAATAGAAAAAAAGAGAGAAGATCAAATAGTTTGTGATCAAAAAATACTATAACAAATGACTGGGGAGAACTCTGTCCAGAAGAAGGGAGGGATCTCGTAATGATCTTCAAGTTCTTGAAGGGTTTTAACACAGAATAGACAGACCAGCTGTGCTCAAATATCTACAAAGTAGAATAGAAAGGAAACCTCCTTGCTTTTACACCAGGAGGATTTAAGGTTGAATTTTAGGAAGTGCTTCCTTTTCTTAATGGCAACTGAACACTAGAGTGAAATCCTATAAATTCTAATTAGAAGGAAAAGAAAAAGAGAAGAAAAGCAAAGACAGAAAGATGTAAGCCCAGCCTGCCACGCTGTGCAAATGTATGAGATGTTACCTTGAACACAGCTGCTTCACACCTGCAACCTTCCACAGAGGGGGAACTGTGAATTAAAAAAAAAAAAAAAAAGGCGGTAAACTTCACTGGAGCTCAGGATGCTTGGGAACCTGATGGTCCTCCAGAAACTATCATATTGTTTGTGCCAGGGGAGAGATGTATTGACCTGATCTGGTAGTTTGCTGCCTAGTGAAAGCACTTTGTTTTTTTCACTTTTGTGGTTCCTGGTCTAAAGAAAAAAAAAAAATCTCAAATGCTGTTCCATATATGGAAAAGAGCACTTTATGGAGAAATATAGAGAAATAACATTTGTATTGCTACAGCATGGCATAGAGCCAATGACTGGGTAGCAGAGGGAATGGACTTGGACAGTTTATCTTGTGAAGTGTTATGCATCTTTCACTAATCTGTTGTTTTGTTGTTCTCTGTCCCTCCACTGCTCCTGGTCCTGGGGTGGGGATTTTCTGTGTAAGATGACTCCATTTAGATTTCTTAAATATTTCAAAAATTATGTATTCAATGATGCATCTGTGTGGTATGTCGTGCAGCAGACTGAACTCTCTCACTATTTTATAATAGAGTGCGTATTGTAAATTCATTTAGTAATGAATTTATCTTTGAATATATCATAAGAACATAGTCCTAAGATATATGCTACGTCAATATATCATCTTCGTATCTTATGAATATATCTTTCCCATAGAAAGTCTGATGTGGTTGGTGGATGGACTTATGATTTGGGGATACCATTGTAATCCCACCAAATGCACCTGTGAAGATACTATTTTTCAGCTATGCTGTGGACTAACTTGATACTTCTGAGCTAGTGCAGAAACTTGGTCACAATTCAGATCATTATTTCTCTGTGAATGTGAATCCTAATTTTGGATTTGTGACCCCAGGAATATCTCCATTCTACTATACCTCTCCATGGAGGATTGATAAGGGATTTTCTACACACTGGGTGAGGTCAATAAGGAAAGTCAATTGTTTCCTGAAACCCATGGCTGCTCTTCCTCCAGCCAGAGTGGCGATTTGTTCTCTGAAAAAGAGAATCCCTTTGCCTTCCATTTTAATAGCAGCCATTCATAGGACTGAAGAATTAGTACAAGAGTAACAATTATAATGACTGAGCACTTAGTTATATCAGACACTATGGAATTCACTGTATGTTTATTATCTTACACAGTCTTTATAATGACTTTGGGATGTACGTATTACTCTCACCATTTTACAGAAGAGGAAACTGACTTAAAAGAGTCAAGTTTCCTGAGGTTCTAAAGAGAATAAATGATGGAATCTGATAGACTCAGAGCTCTAGACCACCCGACTTTAAAGCCTAATCATTTCATGGACATTGTGGTGGACATTTGTTGGTTGCATTCCTGATATGCATTCTCCTCTACCATTATTTTCCTTTGGAAAATTTAGACCTCACTCCTTGTCCTCCATACTATACCACATCATACCATAGTCATTTAGATTGTGTAGAATTGAATTCACCACCTGCTTTAGGAGTGAACCCAGACTGACTTAAGCCAACTATTAGAATGTTATTCCTCTTCGTCATTCCTCCTGCCATATTGTCTGGTTCAAAGATGAGTAGGTAACTCAGTCAGAACCAGTGAAATAGAATGAGAGGTTTGCTTGTCTTCTGGGAATGAGAAGCTCCCATCCATCTTTAACTGTGTTCTAGAAGGATATGAAGTTCCAAAATGATGGCAGCATTTTCTTATCTCTAGGAGATAGCATGGTTCTGCTGGGGTAACCACTATCCAGTATGAGTGTGAAGCCACTGGGGCAGAAGACAGAAGTCAGAGAGAGAGGGGATTCAGGTTCATATTGGCAATGATTGAACTCCTGGATCAAGCCTTACCTGAAGTAGAAGCTGCTTCTGGACTTAACTGCAAACTTATCTGCTCAAACCATCATTTGTAGCTTGAGTCACTTTATAGGTTTTGTGGTACTTTCACCACAAAAAAATTGTGACACAGGCATGGCCCAGGAAATGTACCTTCATTAAGAACACTTACAGGGGTGCCTGGGTGGCTCAGTGGGTTAAAGCCTCTGCCTTTGGCTCGGGTCATGATCCCAGAGTTCTGGGATTGAGCCTCGCATCAGGCTCTCTGCTCTGGGGAAAGCCTGCTTCCTCCTCTCTCTTGCCTCTCCCTCTGCCTGCCTCTCTGCCTACTTGTGATCTCTGTCTGTCAAATAAATAAATAAAATCTTAAAAAAAAAAAAAAAAAAGAACACTTACCTCTTCCAAACCTCTGGTATGATGAAACTGACTTCCAGAGTCACATTCCTGAGACATTTCAGCAACCTAATTAATGAAATTAAATTACATTCAGGCTATTCTTTCTGAGTGAGTAAAGATGTCCACTTAAAATTTACAAAGACTTTGAACAATACTGAATGAAAACAAAGAATGTGTTGGTTAATGGTCTTAAGTTGGACAGAAAAAAACTTAACTAAATGATGCTATTCTCTGATAATTCTAATCACAGTTTTAGTTTCCTAAGAATAATAAAATCTGGTGTCTGGTCTTGTGTTTGATGAGTAAAACTGTCAAATTATTTATATACATTTAATTTAAAAATGTATGTACACTTTGGTTTCTCCTCTGAGGCAATATATTAATATATCTTAAGCAAAGTTTATTTTGCTTTATCTTGATAATTGCTCATTTTGCAGAAATTACTATTGGTCCCGTCTCTTACATGTGGTACAAATACATAACTGTAGTTCTCAGGTGTTGTATGGATCATATAGAAAACCAAGTACCTGTCATCATACTCAGAAACTGAGAGATTCTGTAGGGGAAAAACAAGCAATACAGAGAAAATAGGAAGGTGGACAAGAAGCTGAGGCTCATTATAAAGGTCATCTCACTGGAAACTAATAAAGTTTCACCTTCAGGCCCTTCCTTGCAGTGGCTCCCTTCTAAGGCTATGGGACGGACTCCAGCAGATGTGTTCTTATAGCTGCAGGAGCCAGATATTTCAATTGCAAATGGTGAAGACAATTGTCTTTTTTCCCCTCTGATGGGCGCTGGTCCATTATACTCATACTTGGGTTTGACAGTGTTGTAGTTACTACAGAACTTTTGGGGATCTGGCTCAGGGAAAGTTCTATTGGGGTCGCAATTCAAGAGGGTTATATTTCTGTGTATCACAAACACTTCTCTATTTAGCATCGCAGGCCATCCCAGTATAAGATTGCCTTTCAGGAATAAAGCATTCAGTTAACTGTGCCAACTCACCAGCAATTGAATCAAGAACCTTGGGGCGCCTGGGTGGCTCAGGGGGTTAAGCCTCTGCCTTCGGCCCAGGTCGGGGTCTCAGGGTCCTGGGATCGAGCCCCGCATCGGGCTCTCTACTCAGTGGGGAGCCTGCTTCCTCCTCCCTCTCTCTGCCTGCCTCTCTGCCTACTTGTGATCTCTGTCAAATAAATACATTAAAAAAAAAAAAAAAAAAAGAACATTTCAGGTCAGAGATTTTATCCTTATGTGAAGACATGCTCAGGTGCCCAGCACTGGAAGTATATACACAGTGAGGAGAAACTATGATAATTGTTTCGGGTTTCTATGGAAATTCTTCCAATTATCAGAAATGTAAAGTTGCCAGAGGAGGATTCGCTTCTTATCAATATGAAGTCAAATGGGAAGTTTGCTTCTGTCAAGAATATAATCATAATGCCGCCTATATAATTACTAATGCTATATGCATGTCAGTAGAGGAAAGACTAAAATATCTTTTTGTTTTCTTATAGGCAATATTATAAAATTGTCATGAAAGAGATGAACAAAGATTTTGCACAAAAACCTGTTAAGAAATGTGTTTAGTAGTGAATTAGTGAACACAAACATCATTTAAAAAATTTTGTGTAATTTGTGATGTTTGTCAGCTTTTCAAAATTAGAAAGATTTTCTGGTTTTTTATTCTGTATTAACATTTAATTCTGAGCCCAATTTAATATTTTATATTTTGTTTTTCTTTTCTTAAATTAATATCCTCAAATAAACATTCTTTAGGCCCCAAACATTTGGACTTCGACTATTCAAGCTTTAGGTAAAAAAGAATTAGTTCAGGGCACCTGGGTGGCTTAGTCGGTTAAGTATTGTCTTGATTTCGGCTCAGGTCATGATCTCAGGGTCATGAGTTGAGCCTCACATCAGGCTCAGCCCTGAGTGCGGAGACTGCTTGAGATATCTCCCTCCCTCTGGCCTCTCCTCCCACTCTCTCCCTCCCCCCAAAATAGATAAACAAACAAAAAAAGAATTAGTTCACCTTCTAGATGAATCATGTTATCTCCCAAGGTTACAGTCCGATAACTATTTATGGGGTTACCATAGCTATCTTCTCAGGTCTTCATTAAAGGGCTTCTGAATTCCCTGCATGCCTGGGTGGCTCAGTTGGTTAAGCGTCTGCCTCTAAACTCACATCATGATCCGAGGATCAAGCCCCAAGTTGGGCTCCCCGCTCAGAGGAGATTATGCTTCTCCCTCTCTCTCTCTGCCACCCCCCTCCCAGCTCTCTTTTTTGCACTCTCTCTCAAATAAATAAATAAAATCTTTAAAAAGGGCGGGGTTCTGAATGCCCACATAAAAGGAAAGATCAAGTTCACTTATTTCATATTTAAAATTTTAAAATCGGCTTTTTGAGGAAGAATTGCTATAAAACAAGTAGTGCATATTTAAAGTGTATAATTTGGTGAGTTTTGACGTATGTTTGCACTCACAAAGCTGTCAACATCATTAAAATAATGGAAATGCCCATCACCTCAAAAGTTTCCCCAAACTCTTTTGTAATCTCTTCTTCCTGC
The DNA here is from genome assembly GCA_003697995.1 of Taxidea taxus jeffersonii. Lineage (NCBI taxonomy): Eukaryota > Metazoa > Chordata > Mammalia > Carnivora > Mustelidae > Taxidea > Taxidea taxus. The sequence goes on from RCUC01144509.1 coordinate 100,334, forward strand.
CTCTGCTCATGGCTTCCTCCCAACCCCAGTCAACCAATGATCTGTTTTCTCACACCATAGGTTAGTTTCCACTTTCTGGAAATGTTTATGAATAGAAAGGAACAGTATTTACTTTGGGGCTATGAACGGGATCTGCCTTCTTTCACCCAGCATAATTATTTTGAGATTCACCTATTGGTTGTTTGTATTACTGGTTCATTCATTTTTATTGCTGGGTGGTATTCCAATTGTATTGTGTTGATCCATTTTTCTGTGCTGAACATTTGCGCTGTCTTCAGTTTTGGGCTCGTACAGATAAATGTATTGTGAATGTTCATGTGCAAATCTTTGTTTTGGCAAACACTTTAATTTTCTTAGGCAGATACCTGGAAGTGGATTGCCTGGATTACATTTAGGTATGTTTCACTTTTTAAGGAAATTATCAAATGGTTTTCTGTAGTAGTTGAACTATTTTATATTCATTCCCAACAGTAGTATTGAGGGTTCCAGTTGGTCTGAATCTTTGGTAACACCAGATATGGTTAATCTTTTTTATTGTAATTTTAGCCATTTTAGTAGGACTGTTATACTATCTTATTGTTGTTTTAATTCAATACTACTGAGGATCTTTTATGTGTTTATGTACCATTTATATCTTCTTGTGAAGTGTCTTTTCAAATCTTTTGTCCACTATTTGTTTTATTATTGAGTTTTAAGCGTTGTTTTTTTTTTTAAGTGTGTATTTTGGGTGTAAGTTCTTAATCAGATATGTGATTTGCAAATATTTTTTATAAGTCTGTAGCTTATCTTTTCATTTTGGTAACAGTCTATTTCAAAAAGCAGAAGATTTTAATTTTGATGATGTTCAATTTGTCAATATTTCTTTTACAGATTGTGCTTTTGGCGTCATAACTAAGACAACTTTACCTAATCCAAAGCCAAAAAAGTTTTCTCCTGGAGGTTTTATAGGTTTAAATTTTACATTTAGGTCTATGATCCATGCTGAGTTAATTTTATGGTATGAAAAATGGATCATACATATATACATAGATATGTGTACATATCCATAATATATATATATATAAAATTGGATATATATCCAATTATTCCAGCACCATTTGTTGAAAAGACTAATCTTTCTACTCAATTGCTTTTGAAATCTTGTCAAAATCATTTGTCTGTATATCTGTGGGTCTATATCTGGACTCTATTCTGTTCTTTTCCTCTATTTGTCTATTTTTATACCAATACCAAACTATCTTAAATATTATAGCTCCAAAATAAGTGTTAATTCCCAAAATTTGTTCATCTTTTCCCATCTCTTTGGCTATTGTAGGTCCTTTGAATTCTTATAACAATTTCCAAATGAGTCAGTTTTTTATAAGAAAACCTGTCGGGATTTTAATTGGAATTGTTTTAAATCTGTGGATCACTTTGGAGAGAATGGAAATGGAATGGATTTCTTTTTTTTAAATTTTATTTATTTATTTGACAGAGAGAGAGACACAGAGAGAGGGAGGGAACACAAGCAGGTGGAGTGAGAGAGGGAGAAGCAGGCTTCCCCCTGAGCAGGGAGCCCCACGTGGGGCTTGATCCCAGGACTGGGGCCATGACCTGAGCTGAAGATAGACGCTTAATGACTGAACCACACAGGTGCCCTGAGAATGGATCTCTTAACATTATTGAGTCTTCAGAAAACATAGTATCTCTCATCACTTATTTAGACCTTCTTTAATTATTTTCAGTGATGTTTTGTAGTTTTCAGTGCACACGTTTTTCATGTTTTTTGGTCAGATTTATCCCTAATTATTTTATATTTTTTGATGGCATTGTTTTTTAAATTTTAATTTCTGATTGTGATGACTGATATTTAAAAATACAATTGATTTTTATATATTGATATTTTCTTCCTGAAACATTTCCTAAACTCAGTAGTTCTAGTAGTTTTTTATAGATTCCAATGGAGTTTATACATAAACAATTATGTTGTTTGTGAATAAAGACAGTTTTATTTCTTCCTTTCCAATCTGGATGCCTTTTATTTATTTTTCTTGCTTTATTGCACTGACTAGAAATTCCAATACAATATTGAAGAGAAGTGTTGCTTTGTTTCTAATCTTAAGCCATATTTAAAGTTTTTTAGCTATATTTTTATAGATGCCCTTTATAAAATTGAGAAAGTTCCCTTCTTTTCTTAGCTTTCTGAGAATTTTTATCAAGAATGTATGTTTGGGCACCTGGGTGGCTCAGTCTGTTAAGCGTCTGCCTTCGGCTCGGGTTGTGACCCCAAGGTGCTGGGATAGAGCCCCACATCGGGCTCTCTGCTCAGCAGGGAGCCTGCTTCCCCCTCCCTCTCTGCCTGCCTCTCTGCTACTTGTGATCTCTGTCTCTCTCTGTCAAATAAATAAATAAAATCTTAAAAAAAATGCTCAAATTCTTTCTTCTGATATTGAGATGGCCATACAATTTCTTTTTCTTTTGTTTGTTTTGTTATTGTAAAATACATTGACAATTTTCTATTGTTAAACCAATATTGCATAACCTGCCACACTTGGTCTTTTTATGTAAGTTGGACTTAATCTGCTCAAATTCCAGTAAGAATTTTTTTACCTATGATCATGAAGAATATTGGTCTGCAATATTTTCTCTGGCAATATCTTTGTTTTTGATATCAGGGCACTTCTGACTTCATAAAGTGATTTGGGAAGTGTTTCTCTTATTCAATTATATGAAGGTATTTGTGTAGAGTTGATATTATTTTGTCCTTAAACCTTTAGTAGAATTATCCAATGAAGCCATATAGGCCTTAGCATTTCTTTGTGGAATGTTTTTAAACTACAAATTAAATTTTTTTAATAAATGAAGGGGTATTTATGTTACCTAGCTTTTTATTCAGTGAGCTTTGGTGGTCTGTATCTTTCAAAGAATTTGCTCATTATCATTAAGTTGTAGAGTTTATTGGTATAAAATTATCTTTAATATTCCCTTCATATTTTGATATTTGTGAAGTCTGTAATGATATTATTTCCTCATTTCTGATATCAACCATTAATATTTTCTTTTTCCCTGATTAGTCTAGATATCTATCAATTTTGTTCATCTTCTCAAAAAAGTTTATGAATTCTTTCAGCTTTCATATGTCTGAAAAAATTTTTATTTTGCTTTCATCTTTGAAAGACCTTTACAAAAGGTATAGAATTCTAGAATGACAGATTTTTTTTTCCTTTCAATACTTTGCTCCATTGTTTTTTTCCTCTTCCATTTTTTAAAAAATTTTATTTTTTTTATTTACTTGATAGAGATCACAAGTAGGCAGAGAAGCAGGCAGAGAGAGAGAAAGAAGCAGGCTCCCGCTGAGCAGAGAGCCCAATGCAGGGCTCGATCCCAGGACCCTGAGATCATGACCTGAGCCAAAGGCAGAGGCTTAACCCACTGAGCCACCCAGGTGCCCCTCCTCTTCTATTTTTTGCAACAAAATCTTCTGTTATATTTTCTTTGTTCCTCTGTACATATCTTTTTCTCTGATTGCTTTTAAGGTTTTCTATTTATCACTGGTTTTGAGCAATTTGAATATGCTGTCCTTTATTATTATTTTCTTTGTTTCTTTAGCTTCTTGGATATGTGTGTTTATAGTTTTAGCAAATTTGGAAATTTTTGATCCATAATTTCTTCAAAATTTTTTACCCCATCCCTGCTGTGACTAATTATTCATATATTAGACTTCTTGAACCTGTCTCACCCTTCACCAATATTCTGTCCAATTTTTAAAAGTTCTTTATGTTTCATTTTGGATTGTTTCTATTACTATACATTCAAATTCACTAATCTTTTCTTCTGCATTCTCTAATCTACTGTTAATCCTAGACAGTGTATTTTTCATCTCACACATTATAATTTTCATCGCCAGAAGTTTGACATGAACTGGGACGCCTGGGTGGCTCACTTGGTTAAGTGGCTGCCTTCGGCTCAGGTCATGGTCCCAGCATCCTGGGATCGAGTCCCACATCGGGCTCCTTGCTCGGCAGGGAGCCTGCTTTTCCCTCTGCCTCTGCCTGCCATTCTGTCTGCCTGTGCTCTCTTTCTCTCTCTCTAGCAAATAAATAAATAAAATCTTAAAAAAGAAGTTTGACATGAATCTTTCTTATATTTCCATGTTTTTGCTTAACTTTTAGAACATATGGAATTCAGTTATAATAACCATTTTAATGTCCTTCTCTGCTAACTCTACCATCTGTGGTTAATTCTTAATCAGATTGAATTGATTGATTTATATCCTCATTATGGATCATATTTTCCTGTTTCTTTGTGTATCTGGAAATTTTTTTCTTTGAAAGTGTCATCTCATTCTCTCCTGGCTTGAAAAGTTCTGTGGAGAAATCTGTCTACAATCTTATGGGGTTGCATGTAACTTCCCTCTTCTCTTGCTGCTCTTGAAGTTCTTTGTCTTTAACAATTTAATTATAGTATGTTTCAATATAGCATTAGTTAGTTCAACCTACTTGGGATCTTTTGGGTCTCATGGATCTGGATGTCCATAATGTTCCTCAGATTCAGGATGTTTTCAACCATTATTCCTTTATATTTTCTGTCCTCTTCTCTTTCTCTTCTCTTCTTTCATTCTGGAATTTTCCTAATGTACATATTGTTTCTTTTCATTGCATCTTATAATTCCTGTAGGCTTTCTTCACTCTTTTTCATCTATTTTTTTTCCCTTGGTGCTCCTCTGACTAGGTAATTTTTAATGTCTTATCCTCCAGATCTCTGATTCTTCCTTCTGCGTGGTTGACTCTACTTCTGAAAACTCTCTATTGAGCTCTTTAGCTCATCTATTGTATTTTCCAACTCCAGGATTTCTGTTTTGTTTTGTTTTATTTCTTTGATGGTTGCTATTTCCTTGTCAAACTTGCCATTTGTTTCATGCATTATTTTCCTAATTTCATTCAGTTTCCTTGTAGGTCATCAGACTTCCTTAAGAGATTATTCTGACTTCCTTCTTTGGCATTTCATAAATCTTTATTTTTGTAGAATCATTTATTAAAGCATTACTAGTTTCCTTTGGTAGTGTCACATTTACATGATTTTTAGTGATCCCTGATTCCTTATGTTGCTATCTGCACATTTATGTAATTGGGCTTCTTTTCCAGAACTTTCAGGTTTGTTTTGGCAGAGACAATTCTTTACCAGTCAGCTTCAGTTTGGGCTTCTGGGTGTGTTTGCTGGCAATGTGCTTGGGAATATGGGGCTTACTATTATGGTCTAATTTTGGGTGAGGCTACTGTTCAAGCTCTGAGGTAGAAGATGGGAAGATGTGCCACTGGCTGAGAACAATTGGGTAGGACTTTGGCTTCATTCCTTATCCGAGTGAGGCTGGAGGATAGGTTCTGCAGTTGTCTGAGGTCTCTGGTCAGACTTACTAGATGGCTAGATTTCTACTACTATATTTAGTAGTGGACAGGGCTATAAATCAGCTTTCTTGTCCTGGTAAGACAACAGGATGGGCCCTAGGGCCTGTATGGTTTGTTGTTTGGGGATCCAAATCAGGCTACAGTGTACACTGAATTCTCTGGTTAGGTGAGGCCATTGGCTTGCTCTTCAGGCAGGGGAAGCAATGGGCTATGCTCTCTGTTCAGGTGCCACTGTGTGTAAGACTGCTGAATTGGCTACGCAGCTTTCTGTGTGCTCTGGTTAGAGTCTCAGGTTGGGCTGGCTGAAGGCTATATTAGTAATGAGAAGGATTATGAATTAGGTTTCCTGCCTGGACACAGTAGGAGAAGCATCTCTAAAGTCAATAAAACTCTTTATTGTCTTAACTGAACTGTACCCCAGGTTTCCTGGCTGGAGAGGGCCCCTGGCTTTGCTCTACAAACTGTCACCTTGCCTGCCTTCTCCTAGGCTCAAGTGCTGCTGGGCCAGCACAGCTTCTAGGAGTTTTTGCCAGCTCTTCCAGTCAGATAAGGCTGGAAAACACTATCCATCGTCAGTGAGGCTATGTCTCAGTCACTTTGCCTGGATTGTAACAGGACAGGCCATCTGGGCTTCTCTCAATTTCCCAAACAGTCTCTCCAGTTGGAAGGGGCTACAGCTACCCTCAGCCTTTGCTATGAATTAATCCCTCTGTTTACGAGTAGCACAGGACCACTCAATGCCCAGTACTGGCTTTGCTCTGTGAGTGATCAGCTCTGACATCCACCTTTGGCTGAAGCTCCAATGGACTTCAGTGCTTCCAGGAGTCATCACCCGCCCTTCTGATCAGATGGGCCTGGATGACACTCTCCATAGCTGGTAGAGCTGTGACTCAGCACCTTGCCTGGGTGTGGGCCAGTCGGGTTCTATGGCAGGCAAAACTCCTCATTTGAGGATCTGAATTAGGCAGATCTATACCTAGCCAAGTTCCTTGGTCAGTGTGTGCCCCTAATTTCAGTCAGCAGATGAGCAAAGCTGCTGGTTGGGATTACTACTTGGGCGTTGCAGGTATGAACTCTGTCTGCCAAGTTCCATGTGCTAGCTGTTGCAAACCCCTCCCTACCTTCTCCATCACAGTCAGATTCCCCAAGATTAAGCCCCATGGATTCTCCTGTAATCTCCTTAATGCAAGATCACAGTAGGGGCTCCCACAAAGCCATCCCAATGCTGGGGTGATGGTTGTCGCCTTCTGGGTCCTTTGTTTCCACTGGAGGAACTTGAGGCTCAGGGGAGGCCTCTCTGAATGGTGCTATACTGTCCTGGGAGAAGGACAATGCTGTCAACATGTAGCTGCCTCTCTTATCCTACTAATGCAGTCTGTCTTTGTTTCTGTGGTGCAGGGGAGTGCTTCTGCCTCAAACCCATGTCCTAGGATTCTCTCAGTGGTGTCTTGTTCTTGAATAATGTTCTTCTAGTGAGGGGAAGAAGAATCAGGAACAACCTATTTTGCCATCTTGGTGATGTCACTTTCCTGGACCATTTGATTGGGCGCCAGACATGGTAAATTATATCTTGTGAGATGATATATTTGTGTTCTTACAAATACCCTTGAGCTTTGTTCTGGGACAGAGTTAAGTTACTTAAAAGAGTTTGGTCCTTTCTGGTCTTTCTTTTAATAAGTGCAAGACAGAACCAGTGTAGGGTTTTGTCATGGGTTAATTATCCTCCACTACTAAGGAAAGATCCTTCTTAGTGCTATATTCAGTGCCCTGTATATCTTGAGGTTTCCAATCTGCCTAATGGGTACAGGTATTGTTCTTACCCCAGAGTGTTCACTGGGCACTGGTGCCTCTAATTGTCTGGGGTGATTCTTTCTTTGGCCTTGGGTAGTTTCCTCACATATGCACACTGATCTGTATTCAGCTGAGTACTTAAGAGGGACACTGTAGATATTTGTGGTGCTCTCTCTGTGTACCTTTTTACTGTCTGACCCTCTCTCCTATGAACTAGAGTTTCCCTAGTCTCCTCAGACTCTCACCTCAGTCTCCTCAACTCAAGGTGTCAGCTCTAATCCACCTGGGTGTCCCCTCTTTGGATATGCCCTTGAAACTTCCATAAGGTAGTAAGTAGAGAAATATAGGGTCCATTTCCCTTATTTCTTACACTTCAGGGATCAATATCCTTCATTACCTGATGACCCAATGTCTTGAAAACAATTGCTTCATATATTTTTGTCTAATTTTTGGTTGTTTCTGGTGAAAGAGTAAATCAGTTCTTTTTTCTCATCCTGACCAGAAACAGAATTTCTCATTACTTGGTTCCCCCCCCCCCATACTGGGTTCTTTAAGATCAGAATAAAAAAGTAAAGAATCTTCCAGGGAACTCCCAAACACTTCAGATATGCAGCATAGTTATTTAACAATTAGACAGAATGGTAGGCCAGTCTCAATTTCAGTTCATTAATTTGCTAAAGAAAAAGAGGGATCTGCATGAAATTCACAACAACTCAGATTGCCATGTTAGCCACTGTGTCAGAAGGCTTGAGAGTTGAGCTCTGGAGAAGCAAAATCCCTGACAGTTGTTGATGTTTTTGTAATAGGAGACTTCTGTTATTTTAGCAAACAGAAAGGCTGCATAAAAATGTCAAAAAGAAACTACTTTTGAAGAAAAAAATAGAAACTGACTCACTAAAGGGACCTATTGGGGATAATTACCCAGAGCCTGTGGTAGATCGGGAGGGTTGATTTAAAGTTATTGTTTTTGCAAATTCTGCAAAAAACAAAAACCAAACAAAGATTTTTTTTTTCCTGGCTTTGCAAGTAGTGGAAAAATTCCTCCCACAGACATAATCTCATGTAAACTGCTCACGTGGATTTTTCTCTCTGAATTTCTCAAAACGCCTTTTCTCTAAGACTGAACACTATTGGCTCATGACGAAACCTTAAAAACTATCACTTGAAATAGTGTTTTAATTGTTGATTTCCCATCTGGTAATATATTACAGGGACTTTCGTTTGTTGGTTTCCTGCCGCCCTGGGTCAGCAAAGGCTGAACTTTCTCATCTGACACCTGTTCAACTCTGAGGATGCTGATTAATTCATGGTGGAAAGGTATCAATTTCACAACTTAGACTTCTGCATTCCTGAAATGCCCTTCTCATGGGAGACATTAGATGAGCTTTGAATTAATCAAGATAAATATTCAGTCTATGGATACCATTACATTCCCTTTCATTCAAAAAAAATTTCTTCTCACTTGAACTTTATCACCAATAAAAATATATTTAAAGATTTAATTCAACTAATAACACCTCAAGAATTACCATATTATCTTTGAGTTATATCTGTACCTTTCTGGGCACCCATATGCCCATTTCTCTTAATTTATATAAATATACCCTTAATTAAAATTCAACCATTCAATTTAAAATTGAGAGATCTTTGTTAAAGAAAATTTCAAATAGGATTTGAATAGGTTCAACAACAGAAAAGGTTAAATATAAACACTGAATGTGCATAAACATGGGATAAATGACTGGCTTGTTACCATTTTGGAAATGATTGTCTACTAATACTTGAAAGTTTCCAGGTCATGGTTCACGTTAAGTTCTGATAACTGCTGTCATGTTCCCTCCTCTATATTTCCTTTGAGTATGAACATTCTGGGTTGCCAAATCAGATGAATACTGAGCAAAGTGTTATGAAGCATAATTCCCATTGGAGGAGTTCTGGAAGCCCATGTAAGTTATTCTACTTTAGAATTATACCACCTAAAGAGTAAGGGAGTGACAGTATTTATTTATACTCCAACATTCCTGACATATGCTTGAGAGTTGCTCCTGGAGGCATGAATTCTGGCACGTGGTAGAGTGAGTTCCATCAGTGGGAGGACACCCTCAGCAAAGAGTTGCTGATGTTAGAAGCTGGAAGTTGGGTCAAGAGCAAACAGATACTAACAGGGAGGTGGTGTGGGCAAGGTTCTGATACCATATGCTTAAAACTGCACCCAAGAAAAAAGGTGGGATATTCAGGACAAATGAGTGTTTGTTTGTTTTTTCTTAAATTCCAGAATAGTACTTGATCTCTTGTGTCAGTTGGGGTAGAGTTGGTTATGCTGCAGTTAAAAAGTGACCAAGTATTAGCGGCTTGGTGCTACCAAAGTTTATTTTTCACTTATGGTTGTTGGGGGGGGGACCTCTGTGGATTGTGTTAATTCAAAGGACCCAAGATGGTGGAATGGCCACTACCTCAAAGTTGGCCAATGTTGTATCAGAGGGAAAAGTAGGGCCTTGCACTGGCAATTTAGTAGCCTGAGCAGAGCAATCTGTGTCAACTTACATTTACAAATGATTACCCAGAACTATCACATGGCCCCAACTGATTATAGTTGGGTACATGCCATCTACCACATATCTGGAAGAGGAAAGAAGCAGATGATTAATGACTTCCACATACCAAGACTAACAATAATTTCAGATTGATCAATGACTTCAGTGAAAAAGTGGCATTAGCGGAATAGAAGAAAACCCAGTGAGTTTTGTGTACATTTCAAGTGATTTCTAAGTAACCTACAAAACCCAGAAACTGCAAGGGAAAGAGAATCACACATTTAAATGTGTAAAAGTTTTAAAAGTTTGATATGACAAAAAAAAAACCCATAAAGAATGAAGAATCAAAAGTCAAAAAAAAGTTGTAATAGAGCAGAGTAGGTGCTAATCTTCCTAATATATGAAGAACTCGGTAAAGAGAAATTTAGCACCCAGAAGAAAAATAAGCATGGAAAATGGCAATTCACAAGTAATGGCATTCAGACAAAATAAAATAAAAACACTGCTATTTAGTCATCATTTGAGCAAAACTGCAAAGGTATAATGAGACCCAAGCATTCTCATGCACTGTTGATTGTAGTGCAAGCGTGTTCAATCTCGAATTTCATTTGTATTTTTGAACATATCTACTCACATTTTAAATGCACATCTTCCTTGACCTAGTAATTTTTTTTTGTCTAGGATTTTAACTTAGGTCTAAAGTTGAACAAATGCATCTAAATTTATGTACGAGTATGTTCAATGGGACAGTATTTGTACTGACAACTCTACCCTGGGAAAAAACAAATATCCCTGAATCGGAGGTTATTTAAATGAATCACAGTACATACTTGTAATGGAATATTATGTAGCCACTGAAAAGCATAAAGATTTCTTTGGACTAATCTGGAAAGTCTAGAATGGGTCATTAATGAGATATAAGATACTAAAAGAAAATGTAATGTGGTCCCATTTATATGTATATGTCTTATGTATGCATAGAAAATTGATAAAAGAATACACGTGATTGTTAAGAGTGATACCATGTGGGCAGAGCTACGAGGGGTCCAGAGAAGTGGGCAGGGACTGTAGTGGACATTATCTATTTCTTAGCTAAGAACTCTTATTCTTCTTCCCTTTTCTAAAATCATAGCCTTCTCTGTCATTCAAGTCATATGTTTTGAGCAGATTATTTATCACTGTGACTACAGATGGGAACATAACACCCAAGCCTGGTCAAATGGCCCATCCAATTCCACCAGCCACACTGATCGGTCAGGGACATCATGAGTTACTAGATGATCAAGTCAGGGTCAGTCTTGGCACTTGTTTGTGAGATGCTGGGAGTGTAAACTCTTTTTTTTTTTTCTGGATGTGTGTCTGGAAATATGTACATTGGAACAGCTGTGCCATCTGATTATTATGATAGATGAAACAAAGCATAAGGAAGAAGCAGAGTTCATGTATTCAAAGTAAGATCCTTGGACATTTCAGTTAAATAAGAAAGAAATTAATATATAGATAAAAGATAAAATAAGCCCCCCCCCCTTTTTTTTTTTACCTTAAGCACCTTTGAATTAGGGCCTGAGGTGAGTTTTTCTTTTCCTTTCATATCCTTCCATTCAGGATAAAGAAGATGTGGTATATATATATATATATATAATGGAATACTATGCAGCCATCAAAAGAAATGAAATCTTGCCATTTGCAACAACATGGATGGAACTAGAGGGTATTATGCTTAGCGAAATAAGTCAATTGGAGAAAGACAACTATCATATGATCTCCCTGATATGAGGAAGTGGAGATGCAATGGGGAGGGGGTTAAGCGGGTAGGAAAAGAATAAATGAAACAAGATGGGATCAGGGGGGAGACAAACCAAAAGAGACTCTTAATGTCATAAAACAAACTGAGGGGGGTGAGGGGGGAGGGGTGTCAGGAGAGGGTGGTAGGGTTACATTATACATTTATAAAAAAATAAAAAATTAAAAAAAAATCCTTCCATTCAGTTTGAATCAACATATGTCACTTCTGTAGTTAAATGTATTTTATAAATAAGACAATTTTATAAATGAATAAATACTTTTAAAAGACATGTACCTGGGGACGCCTGGGTGGCTCAGTTGGTTGAGCAGCTGCCTTCGGCTCAGGTCATGATTCCAGCGTCCTGGGATCGAGTCCCACATCGGGCTCCTTGCTCAGCAGGGAGCCTGCTTCTCCCTCTGCCTCTGCCTGCCACTCTGCCTGTGCTCACTCTCTCTCTCTCTAACAAAAAAAAAAAAAAAAAAAAAAAGACATGTACCTGAGAAAGCTTGGTTACATAACTGAGATATTTCTAAATGTAATACAAAATAGCTGTTAAAAAAAAATAATGAGGTTGTTCTAGGTGTGTTCATATGGAAAAAAGCTCCAGAAGTGGGAGAAAAATTCAGATTCCAGACTACCCGTAGAATTCATTTCCATTTCTGTAAAAGGAAAACTATTCTTATGGGCATTGGAATCTTGAAAGCTATGCTGCAAATTAAATAATTGTTTCAATGTATTAAGTTACAGGAGCAAAGTTCACTTCCTACTTTATATGCTAATGTTTGGGAATAGTTTATCATGCCCCCCCCTTAGGTGATAAAGTCTTCCAATACCGAGTTCTTGTCATCTCTGAAGATAATGCCTAACTCACTTTGCTCATATTAGGTAACAAATGTTTGTAGAGTGAATGAATATGAAAAGGGGAAAAAATAAAAAATAAAATGAATTAAGGGGATTTTAACTCAGGATAAGGAATGTTCAACAAGTCTTCTGTGCTACCAGGGACACATTTCAAGTGAGTCACAAGGCCCTAGAGTGGACCACAGTTCTACTTCGTCCTTTACAGATGAAGTTATTCTGAGAACAAGAAACAATTTATGTTTTGTTGCTAGAGATTTCTTTCACAGCGGTGGTTATCAGTCAGAATAAATTAGGGCTATGCCCTAGTTAAAACTCCAAAATCTCAGTGGCTTAAAACAACAAAAATTTATTTTGTGTGCATGCTACATTTCCCAAACAAATTAGCAATGGGACTCTCTTCATTATAGTCACTCGGGAACCCAGGTAGATGGAGGCAACAACTTAAAATGTGAATCCACTATCACAGGGGAAAGAGAGAGGAGCCACGACAAACTTGTGCAATGGTTCTCCAAGCTACCGCCTGCAAGTGACGTAGCTTGTACATCGTTTTGCTGCGAGTCCCATCACTACATCTCACTTCATGGAGACAGTGGAGGGTGATCTGACCAAGTGCGTACTCTGAGGAATGGTGGGTGGGGATTTATTTCCATGGAAAATCACCCACATTTACGTACTTTTCAACACCCTTCTTTGGTCTCACTTCTTTTGAGGCCTATTTCTTAGGCTTGTATTGCAGCCCCTTGTCATAACTGCTTCCCAGAACACAAAACACATTCTTTCTCTTACTCCATACCCACAGTCGCAAGAGAGAACGAAAGCGAGAGAGAGGAGAAACAGAGAGGAGACAGACAGACGCTGCCTACAGCCAAGCTGCCACTTCGCTATTATCCTACTCCTGCTCTTACCATATAAGCAAATAATTACAGTACATTCCATACTCTTAGGTGATCATGCTTGAGGTTCTATTGATTTCTTCACCTTAATGAGGTAAAGAGAGCACCTTTTACCTATTAGCAGTGGGCTAACAATTCTCTTTAAAATAAAAATTCTCTTGCCTTTTTAATTGTTATTTGCAGCAAATACAAAGAAAGTTGGTACATTGCTGTGTTGCTTGAGGTGAGTGTTGGGGGGATGCTCAATAAATATTAAGGGGTGAAAACGGTAGCCATGATTAAAATTAGTAAGTGAATACTTACATTTGAAAAAATAAAGCTTGTTTCATAAGCTCTGAGTAATAAGAGCTCAAATTTCTTTTAGTTATCATGCATGATAATAAATATATAACCTATTGTGAAATGGGCTGCCCTAATACACTGTGCTGTTATCTTTACTGTCTAATTTGAAGTCTAGCATATATAAGCTCCATGTTCATTTTTGCCATTATTCTAATATTCTTTGTTTTTAAAAGAGTATTTTTTGTTTGTTTTGTTTATAGCAGCGATGTCCTTCTATATATTTTTCGCTCAAGTGTCACTTATTTATAATAAAGCAACTTTAAGTTCCATTGCTAAATTCACACCTTTAGTAGGAATAAATTTGAAGTGACCTTGGTAAACACAAATGGAAGCAAAACAAAAAACAAAAAACAAACAAAAACAAAAACAAAAACAAAAAAACCCCACAGAGTATTATGTTCTCCAAGAATAAACTTAACACTGTGTATTCCAATCAGAAATAACAGACCATTTTTAACCATGGCAGAAATGACTAAGGCTTCACTTGGAAAGCCAGCTAATCTTTTGCAATGATATTTAATTGCAAGGAATCTCTTTGTCGAACAACAGAGGAATGATCGATTAAACTATGATGTCAATATAAAGGAATATTATACTTATAAGTAATTTAAACTAAGGGACGGTGGAAAAGGCAAGAAATACATAGTCAATACGTACTCATAGAAATGAGATGCATAGGAGAAAGTTCAAAACATTGTAAAAAGGGTGATCTTTGGTTGTTAGGATCAGAGGTGGTTTTTATAATGTTATTCTCTTTCTTGTAAGTTTAATAACTTTTGCAAATACATTGGGGCAATAAAATTCACTAATCTTATAGTTAGGAAAATGCAAACTTTCTCTGTCCCAAATCCCCAGAATTTGTCGTTGTTGGTGCTGTTTGTTGGTTTCACCTGCAGTAGGTCAGATACTTATTGGATTCAGTTCTGGGTTTTTGAGCCAAAAAAGGTCTTCAGAAGAAGGAAGCTAGTAGAAAAGAAACATGAAGATGACTCAAAGTTTGGGAAATATGAGTCAAGACTGTTAGACCAGCAGAGAGCTGGCTGTGTGGCATTTAAGTAGACGACAGATTCTTGCACAGAGAATGATGGTGATCAAGGACATATCATCACTCAGTCATCAATTCTTAATTTTTTTTTTAAATCAGTGAGTTGGGGGTGCTTGGGTGAGTCAGTCAGTTAAATGCCTGCCTTTGGCTCAGGTCATGATGCCGTGATCCTGGGATCAAGCCCTGTGTCAAGCTCCCTATTGAAGAGGGAGTCTGCTTCTCCCTCTCCCTCTGCTTCTCTCTCCTATTTGTGCACATACGTGTGCTCTCTCTCTCTCTCAAATAAATAAATAAATAAATAAACAAAATAAGTGAATGAATGGCCAGTTATTATACATCTTCCCTGAGCTAATAAGAAAAGAAATAATAAAACTATAGAAAGAGCAATCTACATTTGGTGTAGGTGACATAGTTGGTTCCTTCTAGAAAGGTAGGATTAAGACAGTGAAAGGGAGAATTGGGGTTCTAATTATGATTCTGAGGTTCCTTAAGGAAGGGCCACAAAAACCCAACCCAAGTAATAAGGTTTCTAAGCCTGGTAAATTGATGTATAGCAATAAAGTGACTGATTCTGAAATCTGGGATATCAATATTTTGGATGCAACTGTTATTTTAAAAAGTTAAGCATCACCTATGTAAAGCACTTCAGCTAAACTAGAGAATGTCTGAGGTTAAATGATTATATAATTTACAAACACCACTGCAGAAAAATAGAGCCTTGGTTAAATGCCTTTAATCTACTAATGTTGGATCAAAAATTACTAATTAGTCAATATATGTTGAGTATCCACAGAGAGCTAATTTTCTTTCTGTAGTTCTATCAGCAATATTCATATCTTCTCAGAGCATACTCTCTACTATACATGCACACACTAACACATGCATAGTTGATCCTCATTATTTGCGGATTCTTTATTTGCAGAGTTGCCTACTTGCTAAAATTTATCTGTAACCTCAAACTCAGTCCTTGTGGCGTGTTCACAGTCATTTGTGGATGTGCGATTTCTTGTCACCGGACGTGCACCTTCCCAGCTAAGGTTGAACAGGGCAACATTCTGTCTTCTTGTTCCGTTCTCATACTGTAAACAAGTATTCTTTTCATGGTCTGTTTGGTGCCACTTTTTTTTTCTTTTTTTTTTTGCAGTTCTGGTGATTTTGTTATTTAAAATGGTGCCCAAACACAACTGAAGCACTGAAGTGTTGTCTAGTTTTCCCAAGAGCAAGAAAGCTATGATGTGCTTTATGAAGACAATTTTGTGTGATAGATAAATTTCATTCAGGTATGAGTTCTTGTACTGTTGGCCATGAGTTCAATATTTAGGAATCAAAGGTATATGTTAAAAAAGATATTCTTGGGGCACCTGGGTGGCTCAGTGGGTTAAAGCCTCTGCCTTTGGCTCAGGTCATGATCCCAGGGTCCTGGGATGGAGCCCCACATCGGGCTCTCTGCTCAGCAGGGAGCCTGCTTCCCCCCCCCCACCGCCTGCCTCTCTGCCTACTTGTGATCTCTGCCTGTCAAATAAATAAATAAAAATAAAAAAATAAAAAAGATGTTCTTAAACAGAAACATACATAAAAATGATGTTATGTACTGATGGGCTGATGAAAGTGTTGTGACCAGTGCCATGCCGGAAACTAACCCTGTATTTCCCCTACTAAAGCTTGTGGCTCAACCATGATATCTGGTTGCATTCTTATCTTCTGTATTCTTCTGAACCTCAAAGACTTCTTAAGTTTTTTTGCCCCCCTTCAGCTTTTGGGGCTCAGAAAATCTTGGCTACTTTCTTTGTACCAGGTTTGACTAATAATCAGGCTTCAGCAAGTTGCCTGTGAGTGAGTATGCATCTGCAGACTGGTTCTTGTTATTCTGGAAGGCTTGAGTATTCCCTAACTTGGCACTAGTTATGAATCTACCAGTCCACTCTGAAAACTATAAGAAGTAGATTGACATAAATAAAAGGGAATGATAATAAGAAGTACTGGCTAAGATGCAAAGCAACTGAAATTCTAATACTTTGCTGGTGGGTATGAAAAATGGTTCGGTCAGATTGAAAAACAGATTTGCAGTTTCTCGTTAAATCAAACCTGCACTTACCATTTGACTCTAAATTTCCACTTCTATGTATTTGTCCAAAAGAAATAAAAGTAGTTACTTATCAAAGACCCATATGCAAATGTTCATGGCAGCTTTATTCATAGTTGTCCCAAATTGGAAATAACCCAAATATCCATCCACTGATGAATGGATAAACAAATTGTGGTATATAGATACAGTGGAATACTAATCAGCAACTAAAAGGAACAAAATACACTCTACCAAGTAACACTATAGATGAATCTCAAAAACTTTAAAAGTAGTTCAGATCCAAGAAATTATATACTGAATGATTCCCTTTATGTGAAACTAGAAAAGACCAATCAAATTTAAACAAACAGAAGTCACAACATTAGTTGCCTTGGACAAAGGGTATTGATGTGGTTGTCTGGGAAGGAGGCAAGGGAACTTTCTGAGGTGAAGGAAATGTTCTTTTCATAGTTTTATGGGCTAATAGACTAGGCAAAACTCATCAAAATGTACACTTAAAATGGGTACATTTCAGTGTATGTCAATTGTATGTCAGTAAAGTCACTGAAAAGTAAACAGATTAGAAGCTCAATTTACTTCTTTATTGACCTTGGGTTCTTTTGGTCCTCCTGTTCCTAGAGAAAATGCATGAATGTCTTTGACTTTTGGAATGGGAGCAGGGTTTTGAACTACAAAGGAAAACCCAAGTTAATATATTCAAATTTTGTACCCTTTATTCTGATGAAAGATAGAGAGGTAATATGAGGAGAAACCCCTTTCCAAAGGTAAGCTATAAGATAAAAGTCCTAAATAGAGACACTCATTAGTCATCCAAGATGTGCCATGCCAGTGAAATGTTGTGAATGCATCACTCAGTAAGACACTTGACTGCAAGCCTCATGATTATGAGCGCTTTCCTATCTGTTCAGTGTTGGAAGCTCCTAGCCTAGCACTATGTGCTTCACACATGCTTATTGAATATGTTGAATGAAGACATATTCCCTCTTGTGATGGATATTGAAGTCTACTGCAAGAGGAAGGCATTGATTTATGTAATTTTAATAGAAAAATAATTGCTAGATGATAACACATTCAGTGCTATGGTTGTAGAGAGGAGGAACAACTAGTCCAAACTAGAGTTTCTGGAAAGGCTTTATGGAGGGGATGGCATCTATACAGAGGAAAATGGACATAAGGAAAGCAGAAGAGAAAAAAGTGGAATATACCAGGCAGAAAAATAGCTTATGTGGGACACAGAGATTCATTCATTTATTCAAGGAATATTTATTGAGCAGCTACTATAGGTAGGTATACTAGGTACCGTTACAGATTCAGAAGAGTGACATGAACTTGACAGACAATAATCTCTGTCATCGTAGAGCTTATATTCTTGTGGGGGAGACAAATAATTTTTTAAAATCCTACTTAAATATAGAGTGGTGTTGATAAGAGAAATAAGGGTCATCAGGAGGAAATGAAGCAGAGTATGGACCATAGAAAGGGAGGAAGAGGTTGGTGTTCTAGTTCATGCAGGGTTGTCACAGAAGGACTGTTTCTGAGGACTCTGAAGGAAGTTAGAGACTAAGCCATGTGGATAAGGAGAAGAGCTTTTAAGGAAGATGTGACAGCACGTGAAAAAGCCATGAGGCAGGGCATGCTTTTGACATGGTGATGAACCTTTCTAAATAATTTATAATTGTAGGACTATTTAACATCATAGAAATATTCCAATATGACATTTTTCCATGTATCTGGATTCAACTTTCATGTTCCTTTTGGAGAAGGGGAATAAAGACATATTATCTTTTTTAAAAAATTATTTTTATTGACATATAATGTATTATTTGCCCCAAGGGTACAGGTCTGTGAATCTTCAGGCTTACACATTTCACAGCACTCACCATAGCACATACCCTTCCCAATGCCCATAACCCAACCACCCTCTCTAGATGAATCATCTAGATTGTTTGTTTCATGAGATTAAGAGTCTCTTATGTTTGTCTCTCTCCCAATCCCATCTTGTTTCATTTTTTTCCTTCCGTAACTACTACATCTATGCCCACAATAATCCACTAGATACCTCGGAGGGATGAATGTTTTCTTTGTCCCTGGAAGCATGAGAGAAGTTAGGAGAGAAGAGGGAAAATGTGGATGCTGCCATGGGAGAAGAGCCATAGAGGTATAATAGCTCCGTATTAGGAAATTTGTTTTCTCAAGATTGTTTTCCCTATAGGTGATATTATTCCTAACCTTGTTAGAATGTGCTGTATACAACTCTCATATGTTGATCCTCGATATAATTACCAATTTTGTTAACTCTACTACCCCCACTCACTTGGCTATGGGTTATACAGATATGCAACTCTCATAGGTTGACACTGATATGGTTTGGTGGCCATCAATGAGACTTAAGAGTCATGATCAATTTAGCCTACAACTGGACATGATGATTGTGTAGTTCTCATCAGATGGTTTGTGATAACCTAGGAAAAGCCTAGAAGGGAAAGAATAGAGACAAGGCTAAAATCTGGGGGAATACCACTATTTGAGAGCAAAGCAGAACAGGTAAAGCTTACGAAGGAGTTTAAGATGGAATGATTAGGAAGAGAAGAGAAGAAGCAAGAAGAGTGTTGACAAGACCAAAAAGGCCCAAGAAAGCTGGCCCCTGCCTGTCTTTCTAGGACCTTCTATGACTTCTCTTTTGGACACTCAGCTGAAGACACACTGGTCTTCTTGCCTTGAGGCATGATTAATCTTGCCTCTGAGACTTTGTGCTTGCTATTTTCTTTTCTTCATATCTTTGCAAGCCTGATTTATTCCACTCACTCAAGTCCCAGCTTATATAAGTCACCTTTTCAGAGAAATCTTCCCCAATAACCTTAAGTAAAAACACTTGTTACAATCTGAGCTTATTTAATTCATGTATTTCTTTTTTAATTGCCTTTTTTTTTGTGTATACCAGATTGTTGGCGCATCAAGAGCCAGAATCTTGTCTTCCTTATAGAGGTATTCCCAGGACCTAGGGCAGTGCCTACTACATAGCAGGTGGTCAGTAACTATTCATTGAATGATCAAATGTTTCAAGTCAAGGAGCAAAACGCAAGAAGAGATTTAAGAAGACTAAATGAGCAACAATGTGAAATACTGGAGAAAAATCTAATAAAATTAAGAGGTATCCATTGGATTTGACACAAGCCCTGTCCTCAAACAGCTTTTGTTGATGATACAAAGCATAGACCCTGGAAATGTACAAGGCATTTAAAAGCAGCATACCGTGATATGATGTAAATGGCACATGAGTATGGAGGCACCGAATGAGTGACATTATAAATACTTTTTAATTTACTCCCAGCATAAAAGCTCAGAGGCTTACTTTGCTCTGGTCTTAAGCCACCCACTCACTGCTCTGGGAACCAAGAAAATGGTGCTATTATTGAGCATTGTTTGAAGCGATGCCTTTGGTCCCTGTTGGCTTACAAATATTTCAGTCATGTCTGTTTTCAAGAGGGTGAAGTGCAACTGTTTCAGCTTTTATTACTCTAAGGTTATGTGGTGACTGTTGATCATATTTGTCAGCTGTAAAATTTTGATCACCTTCATTTTAGAAAGAGATCACTCACAGAATTTTGCGATCATCAATATGAAGGGGAAGTTTTTGCATTAGAAACAGTTACTTGAACATTATTATTCAGCTGGGTAGTGGGTTTTGATTACTTAAATATGTCAGTTTTTTATAGAGCTTAACAGATATTCCATCTGCCTTTATAAATTATTTAATGTTACAGATTCTACATTATGGGTGATTGTGCATGGGTGGGGATGGGAGCAGGCAAAATCTGGTCCTCAATATCATTTGCCCATATAGGCACTTTTGAAGATATCCATTGTCTTCTATGATCCTCAATGATTTCTGTCCACAGTGGCTGTGGCATTCATTGTCTCATCTGGACCTCTGCTATTAGTTTACTTGGGTCATCGTGAAGATACGCCTACTTCCAGTATGCACAGTCACTTCTGGTTTGCTAGTTCTCCTCCTCCCATTTCTGAGCCACAGTGACCAAAGCCAGTCACCTTCCTTCTTCTCTGCACACTGCAGAGTGGGAAATTCTTAAGTCCTACCTGCTCAAATGTACATAACAGTCATTTTTTCCTCTTGGGTTTTGTTTCCTTTGGCTTAACTTAGATTCTACAAACTTCTCAGGGGTTTTGTATCCTGCCTTGGGCTTAGCCTAGCAGCATGAACAGTGACACTCCTTGGGGACAACCTTGAAGTCTGTGTTAGTATTGCATATCCTATGCTCCTACTTTCATAACATTCAGGGAATGTTGTTTTCTAAATTGGCCATGGGGGCCTAGGTGTTTTGTCATGATATTTTATTCTAAATGTTTTGCTAGATCATGACTCTCTTTTACCCCTCTACCTCACTGTTTAGGCCTTTGAATCAAAGAGCTTGGAAGCAATGATTTTTTGTTTTCTTGGTGTCATATCCTTTCTCTGAAACAATTATATAGAAATAACCTAGCTGACTGAACAGTGGGTAAGCCAAAGACATGGTAAGAGACCACTTAGGGTGTGTGGGTGGGATCATGCTGGCTAATATTTTAACATTATTATTCTATCACTCAATTAAATGTCAACTTTTTATTTAAAAATAAGAGTTCTATGTAGTCAAATCATGTGATTTCCATTTCAATGCCTCATGCTCTCCATGCACTAACAAGGAGATTAGTAAGAATTCAAGGGGAAAAATAAGGTAGTAAAGTAGCAGAATAGATACTAGAGAACCTTTAATTCTTGGACTTTTTTTGATTCCATCACTGAGTTATTCTTTGTGTTTTGGGTATGTGAATGTTTGCAATACTGATCTAACCTGTCACCCACCCTCTCTGAAGAAATGATCAGTACATAAAGTAAACAAAGGTACTTATTTGGTGAATTTTATTCTCAGCCTCTCCTGGCTTCCTCACTCTTCCAAAGCTCTGAAATCTTAGCCCTCAAGACATACACATGTGCATCGATACACATACACATGGATACAGACACACATATGCTGGAGAATCATTTGGGTTAGTAAATTCCTCTTTTGGAGTACAAAAGCAACTGTTTACTCAATAGCGGTTTCTTTTCAGAGAAGTCTGGATTAGGAGATTGAAAGAAAGAAGAAAAATAGAGGGAAAAGGGGAAAAAAAAGCTTGTATCAACAAGGATCCAATTTCTGTTCTCCTGTGTCCGTCCTTCCATTTCCTTCTGTCCCTTTACTACGAGAACTCTATTATGCTACACTTGGATAACTCTGGAAACTGGGCTAAAAACAGTTTGCAAAGTGGGAGAGGTGGCAGACAAAGAATCATGGAGAGCTGGAGAACAAAAAGGAGTCGAGAGATGATGAAAGTTTGGAGAATGATGGAGAATTGGAAAATGTGAGGTTGTTTGCTTTATTTTTTAGAGGATGACATGTTTCAATGGACAAGTCTTGGGAACCTGTGGTTGAGTTTGGACAAAACCCCAAATACTAGGGATCCAATATTTAGGTGAGATTGGCCTCCAAAATTGATGTTGGTGGCTCTTGGAAGCCATGGGAGAAGGCACTGAGCTCTTAGAGTAAATTATTAAAGTAATTACTATGCTGCTCATTAAGGCCTTAGAACAGAGATTATTAAATTGTTAGTAAATTATGGCATGTAGCTTTATAATGCACTTGAATCATCTCTGGAAAACCGTGTTTTATGTTCTTGACTCTATCCTCCTTGATGGCAGTGGTGGTACTATTTATTTCTCAGGGTCTTTCTACCACACTTCACATGACCTTTGGCTCACAGAAAGCACTTAAGTCATGCTAATTAACACTTCTTTCCACTGCAGCTTACGTTCCTCTTTCTCCCTGAATTATTCCTAATGTATGTGCTTTCTCTGAGAAGATTGTGAACTTATTGAAGGCAGGGACCAGGCCTCCTACTTACTTTCATTTTCCTATTTTCCTAGCAGAGTGGTAGTCCCAGAAGGGAGCTCATTTAATACTTGCTGATGGATTGATTTATTGATTCAAAATTTCCTTGAGGTTCTGGTGGTAGGATATTAAAACTTTAGCCTGTCTAATGAAAGAAAACAAAAAACTGACTATAGAATAATAAAGCATCTCTAGATTTCTTAATGGTCCTGGCAATTTAACTAATAAGGATGTTCTTGCATTCATCAGACTTACTTTGCTGTTGGTAACAAAAACTTTATTCAAATTAGCTTTCACGAAATGAGTGAATCAATGAATGAGTGAATGAATTTAATAAAATTACATTTATTTAATGATATAACTGACAAGTCCAGGATCTTGCTGAGCTGATGTACATCTGTATCTGAGATATCCAGTGATGTCAGTTCGATCAGTTCTATCTTCTTGCTAATCTGCTTTCCTTTGCAATGCCTTCGTGTTAACACAGACTTTGCCTTCGTGGTGGTCCCGGTGGCTCAGGTTTCCTTCTTCTCTTTCTAGAAAGTCTCAGAGCTGACACTAGATCTCTCTAATAGCCTGACTAGGGTCATCCTCAAGGACCTGAACCAATCATTCTGGCTGGGGGGATGTGATATTAGAATTATCCAGGTCTGGGTCACATGCTCATCCTGAACCAAATGGTGGGCTTAACCAGACTTCAGCTGACACTAAGGGAGGGGTCTTTTCCCAATAAAAAATAAAGCTTTGTTTCCCAAAGAATTATAGGCAGCAGTGTAGGCAAAAAGTATAGATATCTATTAGAGATGCTCTTTTTAGTTTTTCCCAAATGAAGCCCATGGTTGAATATATTTGCCTACTAAAAAATGCTTTCTTATGTCATAATTCATTTCTTCATTGCCTATTCCTCAAAGAAATTAATCTTTCTTTCATGACACAGTATTTAACCAATATAATTAGAGACCAAACACCCCTAAAACACTGCAAAACCTGGATGTTATAGAATACATGTGTGATTTCTCTTGGACTTTCTGACAAACTGTGAATAGTTCTATGACCTGCAATTCTGCTCCTACCTCCCCTGTTATCTTAGAAGACTAGGTTGAACACAGCTGCTAACATTTATTTTCGTGCAGAGTTTTCAGACCTAACTGGGTACATCAAGATCACCAAGGGTTATTAGGGAATGCTGATGCTTAGGCCCTGTGCCTAGAGGTTCTTATTTAATGAATCTAGAGAAGGAATTAGGCATTGGGAGATTTTCTCTTGCAAACACTCTAGTGAGTCTAATGGGCAGCCAGAATTGGGGAACTTTGCAGAACTTGCTACATTTGCAGCTATCTTAAGGGGCTCTGTGATTCAGGAATCACACACCATGAGCACAGTTGTACCTGACATAGCTGCAGACTGCAACTATAAACGGCTGTACCATTCGCTCCAGGTGTATCTTTCCCCCTGCCCATCACACCTTTGCAAAACCAGCAAAAGCAACTATGAAAACCGTAGAGAAGTTCACAGAAAGGTTGACACCAGAGATGTGTTTTTCCTTTTGCTCATGTGCTAATTTTCTTTTCACATTTATAAACAGTTACTGGTTTACATTTTTGGCAGGGTTCTGCTTCTGAGTTAATATGCACTGTGAGTGCCAGTTAAACAAAGTTTTCCCAAGAACTTTTGCATTGTTTGTGGTTTAGAGGTCACTCGTAATGGCTTAAAGAGTTTAGCTGGAGTTTTGATCTCGCATTTTTTGCTTTTCCTACAGAGTGCTATTATTTTTCCTTAATTAATTAAATACGTTTCTCCAAGGAAGTACAAGCTGTACCATGAACAATTCTGCCATCTGATTTAATCTGTACATGCCTCCATTTTAAAGGAATTTAGTAAGAAATGAACACTGAAGTAGAGTCCATCAATACTGGTACTGGGAAGGGACATGAAGTTGATGTAGGGCAGAATCCACAGAAAATTTAGAAAACCATCAGATATATGTGATGTCTAAACATGGAAGTCTCAATAGTACATCATCAAAACATGTTTCTGCTATGGTATGATGAGAACATTTGGTATGACTATAGGTCCAGGAAATGAAAGATCTGAGGATATAGGAAAAATCAGATTTAAAATATCTATTCCACTCTTTCCATAAATCACCAAAATATTGTTATTATTTTTGCATAGAAACAACCTCCCTCAGATTTTCCTCTCAGCTGCCCCTAAAATATCTGATTTGGGGTTTGGAAAATCAGAATAACACAGAAATAGAACAAACAAGGCTTTCAGGGGAATGTAATTAGTAAAATTCAGGAGCAACCCCATTTTCACTTCAGAGAGACCACTGAAGTGTCTTATCATAGACTAAGAGCATTACAGAAAATTAACAGCCTCAAGTAAATGAAACTATATTTGAAGCTTCCTAATCTCACAGTTCAAATTCCACAGCCCAGCCCAGTCAACATTCTAGTCGATTTCGTATAGCTTAACTTGAGTCAGAGGGAAATTTAACTCTTGAAGTTGGTGTGTAAACTGAAAGAAAACCCAGAAATTTGCTAATTGTTTCTGGTGTGAATTTTATTATTTTTGGTCAAATACAGAACAAGATTTAGATGGGAAGAAGGAGATGTGGTATGGTGTCTAAAATAATTTATGACAATTGAAATAGAACAAAGTTGGAATAAGATACTAAATGTATGAAGTGGTAGCATTTTAGAGATGATATCCTCAAAGAACTTACCAGGTCAATCAATAATAATTGTTTCTTTCTTCATGTAGAGAGTGTTTAATATTTTTAGCAATGCTAGATACAATCATCTGGCCATGGAGATTAGTGAAGTTTGAGGGCATGATGAGGTAGAAAACGAGTCTGAACACTAATTAAATCTCAGGCCTGACTCAAGGGAATAATCCTTTGCTTTTTTAAGAAACTAATGTCAGATGAATCATCCCATTAAAAAACACAAAACATTTTGAGAGTTCTAGCTGCTCCATGGCCTCACCAACATTTGGTACTGTCAATCCTTGCAATTTTAGACATTCTGGTAGAAGTATAATGGCATCTCATCATGGTTTTAATTTGCATTTCCCTGATGACTAATGATATTGAACATTTATTCATGTGCTTTTTTTTGCCATCTGTTTATCTTCTTTGTAGAAATGTCTGTTCAAATCTTTTGCCCATGTTTTTATTGGGTGTTTGAGTTCTTATCATTGAGTTGTAAAAGTTATTTATGTATTCAAATGCAAGTCCTTTTTTCACATATATATATTGTAAATATTTTCTCCCAGTCTGTTGCTTGCCTTTTCGTTTCCTTAGTGCTGCCTTCAGAAAAACAGTGATTTTAAACTTTGATGAAATTCTATATATATATAAATTTTTCTTTTATGGTTTGTGCTTTTTGTGTCCTATCTAAGAATTTTTCATCTATCCTAAGGTTGAAAATGTTTTCTCCTAAAACCTTTAGGGTTAAAACCACTTGGGAAAACGATGTGGAAAGTGGTTTAACTTTTATAAAGTTATACATGTATACATATACTTACTATATAACCCAGGAATTCCACTGGTAGGTATTTAGCTAAGAAAAGTGAAAACATGTTCATGGAAAGGCTTGAAAAGAAACGTCTATAAAATCTTTATCCAGGGCGCCTGAGTGGCTCAGTTGGTTAAACAACTGCCTTCGGCTCAGGTCATGATCCTGGAGTGCTGGGATTGAGTCCCACATCGGGCTCCCAGCTCCTTGGGAAGTCTGCTTCTCCCTCTGACCTCCCCTCTCATGCTCTCTCTCACTGTCTCTCTCTCAAATAAATAAATAAATAAATAAAATCTTTATCCATAATATCCTCCAATGGAAACAATTCAAATGACCACCCACAGATCAACAGATGAATGGATGAGAAAATGTATTGTGTATGTTTATATATATTTATATATATACGTGTGTGTGTTTGTGGTGTATGTATATATATGTGCATATATTATATACATAATATATATATCTATATATGGAATAAACTATGATACATGCAGCAACATAGATTAATCTTCAACAATTATGCTGAACAAAAGGAGACTGACCCAAATGAGTGCAAACTGTATGATTCCACGTTTGTGAAGTTCTGGAACAGGAACGAGTCATCTATCGGTGAGAGAAAACAGAGTAGTGGTTGCCTGTTCCTGGCAGCATAGGAGGATTTGGCTGAGAATGGGCATAAGGAAATATTTTGGAAAAATGGACAAGTGCTGTATCTTGACTGTGGAGGGGTTATATGGGTGGGTCTGCTCGTCAAAATGTTTTGACTGTCCACACTTTAATGTACTTTAAGAAATGTGAAATCAGGAAAATTTGATTAAAATAAAGGATTAGCCAGTAATGATATACTTATTGGAAAAGCATACTGAATGATTTTTGAACATGTGGCAATTATTGGTAAAATTTCTAGCTCTCAGACCTCCAGATCATGGCATTATCATTTGTATTTCAAAATGAGACATTTTTTCTTAATAGAAATTTGAAAAATATGGGAAAGTTAAAAGAATAAAAAGAAATTACTGCTTGTCTCAACACCTAAACAATCTTTTCCCTATGCTTCCTATTTTTCTTGTTCATAGCTATAATCGCACTCTTAAATTATTTAGCATTTCACATATTACATTTAACGTATTGCCACTTTTGTCATTTAACATTATAAGAATTTTCCCAAATAATTTTACTGCTCTTATAAATATGATTTAAACAGTTACATAATATCAAGGTAAACATACACCATAAATTCTTTTAAAAATACTACCTACGTTTGAAAAACTCTTTCTTATTTGCTTTTGAATTTTCTCCCTGTCTAATGCTATGATGATTAGCATACAACATTTTCCCCACTTAGGGTTATTTACTTAAGATAGATTTCCAGACACCTGGCCAAAGGGTCAGAATGTCACCATTGTTACTTGTAACCAAAGGATTAAAACTTGCCCCTCTTGCGTGGCTTTCCCCTTAGGTTTCCCTTCACTCCCGAAAGTCTTTTCTTCTTTTTACTTTCCAATGAATTATTGTTTTTCGAGGCAGGGAACTAAGGAGAAAGAGGATTTTCACCTACTCTTCTGAATGTACTGCGTTGCCTGAATTAGCCTCATCTATCTGTCAAAGTGCCCAGAAACCATGATGATAGGAGCTGTGGAAATAGATATCTAGCATATGGGAACCTGCTTGTAATTTCTTGCTCACAGCATTTATCCTACATACAGCATTTATCTTTAAAAGAGCAAGACTAATGAACCCGTATGTATTGTTTTCTACTTATAGCATATTCTCATTTGAAATACATCCCATGGAAAATAAAGCTTTGCTAATGAGTAAGGAATTGCAGTGTTTTATAGTGAGTAGTGTCATAATGCCTTGGTGGAATTCTTGCTTTTGCCACTGACCTCATTGGGTCATTTTTTCTTTTTTAAGTCAGAGAGACATCTTATTGTCTGTAAAATGTTTTGATCATTTCTGATCTAAAGTACTATGTAGCTACACCATTTAATAATAATGAATCTTGCTTCAAGAAAATTGGGATCGGACAAACAGATTACTCCATCTGGGGGGACTTATTTCTGCCTTGACAAAGAACTCATAATAGTATGCCCAGAAATATTGAATTTCTTTAGTGAATTACAGCTGTGGCTTGATTTATGAAACTTCGGAAGATGATCGGCTCCTTCAGTCCCACACCTGTTACTAAATGATAGGCAATGTAGAAGAGTGGTTAAGCTCTGTTGTTCAGAAGCTGTATATTTTCAGGCAAGTTACATGACCTAAATCCTAATTTCATCCTTTGTAAAATGGGAAATGAGGCCACTTGCTCATAAATTGTCAGCAGTTTAAATGAGATAATGCATGTAAAATGCAGACCCCGTACATTGCAGACACTCAACAATGCTCCTAATTGCGGTGATGTGTATAGGAAAAGCAGTACCTGGGAACAGTTCCATCAAGCCTCAGAGTTCTGCTTGTCCTCTTCTCATTCCCTAGTCTTTGAACTCTCATCACTGGACAACTGGCTTAGCCCTCCACTTGCCCCTCATTTTCAAATCCTGACACTCTTGTCTTGAGAGGTAAATAGGCCTTGAGAGTCAAACTCTCCCATAAATGTCCACTCACGACTTGGACTGAAATCTGTCCTCTGAAGACCTCACTACTCAGCAACCCTCTCTTCTGAAAAGGTCTTTTTTTCCCTTTGCCAGGACTGGAAGGAGACATAATTATCCTCCTCTGCACCATACCGCTGTTAGACCAGTATTCTCCTTCCTCCTACACAACCCCGGCAACTTGGAGGCTCTGCCTTTCTAGACAGACCGTCATCTTCTTGTGACCACTGTTTAGAGACTTCCTTCTAGCCACTTCTCTTTCCTTAAATTTTGACCTCAGCATGTTCAATCCCTTCGACACTCCTTTCATCGTTCCTGGGAATGTGGCTTCTCTGTTCCTTTCTTTCTCTTTGAAGTGATCTTTTCCTCTCTACCCACTCCAAAATCTCAAATGCATATATGTCTTTGACCACAGTTTCCTATTATTCTGGTACTTCCTACTTCATTACATTCAATCCATTGATCCCATTGTTTACTCATCATCATTCAACTCATTTCTGCTATTAATCCTCTTTATTTCTATGAGATTTCATGATCCATTATTGTAATTTCTCCCTTGCAAATATTTTTGAACTTTGTAAAATTCCAACTTTGGTCCACTTTTCTCCATATTTGCACCTGGAAAAGTACAACAGAGATGAAGGGGAAAAATCAGACCTCAAAAGGCTCCTCAACACTACTCAACCATTCTACATTAAAAAAAAATTAAGCACCATTAAAAAGTCTCTTCTGTTCTTACTCCTTTCCCCCTCATTTCAGCTAATAACCTAGAGTCATTATGAAAATAGAAATCATAAGATTAGAATTCCTGTCATTTTTTCTATTATCAGAAATGGTGATCCAAACCAACCTGCAATAGCACCTGGCTTCTTCTCTCTTACTATTAAAATGAAGTACATATCGTTTCTCCTTCCAGATGCTGGTGATTCCATACACTTTCTCTGTCTCATCCTCTGAATTTATTAAGGTCTTTGCTCATTTGGCCATTCCCTCTCTTCCTCTCTCTCTCTCTCTCTTGCACATCATCAATCTTTCTCTTCCCAAATGATCTTTCCCCTTATACAAATATGCCCTATTATTTCCTCCTTCTTTACACTTACTTTACCCTGTAAGTCCTCCAGCTACTGCCCCATTTCCCCAAACTTTTCCATAGCTCAGCTTCCCGAGATTGGTCTGCAAATGGTATTCCCACATTTTCTTTGGATTCACTCTTCTGCAGATCTGGAATGGCTTCTGCCCCTGCCTCCACTGCAATTGTTTTTGTTAAGACTACCAACAAGCTTCACGGGCCAATTTCAAAGATTTATTTTTTGCTCTTATCTTTACTGACTACCTAACAGCAGTTAGTGGCTCTTTTGTCAAATAGGACACCAGTTCTCTAAAACTGCCCAAGATGAAGAATGTCCAAGTGAGAGAGAGGTGGTTTTGGCTATAGGCTTTTCTCTCTGTTTCTAAGATGCCTTTTTCCCTGGGAACCCTGTTATCTGCATAGAGGTTTCTGCTCCTTCTCTTCTGTAATTCCATATTCAGACGTGGACTTGAGGTACTTCCTATTTTATCTCAGAGTATTCCTCATTCACTTGTAGACTTGAGGCTCTTCCTTAAGATCTCTCGGCACAGCAGGAACATGTTAAAAAAGAAAAAGAAAAACTTAACTAAAAACTCAGGAATAACAAAAGAAAACAAACCCAGAAAGAATCAAGCCAACATTCTGGAAGATACAGTTTATTCATCTGTAGCTTAGGGTTCCCAAAGCGCCGATTCTTAAAGAATGGTTTGTGGCTCCATGGTTGTCCCTTAAGGACCTCCTTTGGGCGCAAGTCATTTCTTTAATGCTTCCAAATTAGGGGCGAACAACATGCCATTTCATAGTCTTTACTTTTGCACGTGACCAAGAGCTATATATACATAACCTACTGAGTTAAGAATTAGTTAACTTAACTTGGTTGGGTTATGCAGTTGGCACTGAGTAACACCAATTATAAGTTGGATTTCATAAACTGCAATGACTACATAACTAGATCCTGTCAAGGACTTTATTCTACAAATAAGTCTGGTGGCCACACATTTGGCAACATTGCAAAGCTCCCTCTGATAATAGCACAACCAAATATATAGAATTGTTAAGTGCACAAGGAAGGGAAAAGGGATCTTTGAAGGTGGTCGTGTGAACACTGGGGAGCCACTGGTCTTGTTTTGGGCTCCACATGGTAGATATCCTCTTAGCAGCACTGCGGCACCCTCCAGAAAACAATTTTCTCTCAAAGTTCAAAACAAAGAGAAATATCCTCAGAATAAAAATATGAAGTTTGCACTTTGAGATAGGAGTAAAAGGGAACTCTTTTATTTTGGGGAGAAACCTTCTTGTCTTGGGCATTACTTAGGGATCTCTAGATATGTTTGAGCAGGCCAGTTTGAGCAGACCATCACCATCACCCATGGTGATGGGGGAAGGTAGCCTCTGTCATGTTGAAGTATATTGGGAACAAGGTTAGGAAGTCATCTCTTTGTTGTGGGGGGATACCAGGTCTTTGGATTGGGGGGACTAGTAAAATTTAGAAAGTGGGAGAGCACCACAGAATGATCAAGTTTTTATTTTACCAAATAAGGACACCAAAAAAGCCAGTGTAAACTATTCCAAGAGAGGACTATTTATGGATAAGAAGAGGGAGAATAAATAAAATAAGTGTAATTTACCATATATATTATATATAGCATGAAAATCTCACTGCATTTTGTTCTTTTGCATTTTGCAGCACTGTGCACCCATGAAAATTCCCTCAGAAATTTGCTCTGGCATATGGAAATCAGTGCTCCATCAGACAGCTTTATAAAGCTTTAATGTATGAATCAGATTACTAAATTGTATATTCCTTTTACTATCTCTTTTCTCATTTTTCCCATCCCTGAATCCTTGGTAAAGTTTGGTTTACATATTCTCACCTCAGTAAAGGAAACAAACATAAATCCACATCTGGGACCAAGAGGCCAGGGTAATACACCAGTGCTGATGTTTTAGAGATCTCTAGGAAGAAGGAGGGAGAATTTAAGATAAAGGTCCTGATGCTCGTGATAAATAGAGATGTCTCCCTGTACAATCTATTGGAAGTTTACTGTTGAATTTCCCTGAGAGAGATGGAATTTCTCTAATAGAGCTTCCTTATATTTCAGGAATTGCCCTTTTAGAATTCCTAAAAAATGGAAAGGAGTTCCAGAAACATCTCAGCTTCTCCCCATTTCTTTCAGGGGCACATTGAGTGACACCAGTTCCAGAAGGTAGAATGTAAAGCAGGCTTCACGAGTGATGGTGGGGTGGGGAAGGGAACGAGGGGTTCCCCTTGGCCTTGACCCCATTGCACTGTCTGGTCACATTTTCCCAAGTGCCCCGGACACATGCCTATCTCCAATGAGGATCCAACAGTTGACACACAGTCAACCAGGTGAAAAGCAGGCAGAAGTGATCCTTGGAGAAGAACTGGCCTGTTGAAAGATAGTGGGCTAAAGAGAGAGGTCACAGTCAAGAGTAACTCCATGAAGGGGCAAACCCAAGAAGATCAACTGCAGCCCCTCAATAAGTATTTATCAGGCAGCCAATGTGTTCTTGACTCAAGGTGTGTGAGCTTTCCTCGTGTTGGAGAGGTCATCTCCTTTCCTTGATCACTGACAGTTTAGTTAAAAGGTAGGGTGAGGTTGTTGGGGCTTTGCCTTGATATGATCCTGTATGGGTCAGATGGAATTGCCCTGAGGCTGCCCATAAAGCTGTTTTCTTTTGGGTTCTTTCCAGACAAGCTCAATGTGGATGTATTAAGGAAACCCAAATACAGGTCTCTATTCAGAAGCAGCATTTAGGAGTCTATTGAGATTAATGCTGTGGAATCAGGCAAACAAACAAACAAAAGAGAGAGAGAGAGAGAGAGAGAGAGAGAAATAAAAAGAGAAAAGGCGAGCGAGGCTCTGGGAATTATAACTAATTTGTGGACCAGGCATCCTGTTTCTGCTGCCCGGTGCAGGCTGAGTAAATGTGGTTTTGGCTTTGCCCTGCTGAGGCGTGTAACTGCATCATGCTGAGGTGGACTGAAACTCCAAGGGCATCCAGTGACATATTTGTTTCGTCACAGGTCTGCCCACTCCCGCATTTATCAGCGAGCCAATGCAATACATATGTATCTATATATATTTAAACTTCACACTGCGGTGTCTGATTTATAATTTCCCGGGGGCAATATTTTTTTACAGCGACTGGCAGGATTTTTTGTTCTTCATTAGGCCTTTTATTAACCCACTGCCAGAGCTCTGTATCTAACCACTCCCAGTGTTTCAGTGATCATATTATCAGTAATAGCATATTTCCTCTGGGAGATATGAATACAGTCTATTGCAGGTGGAAGCCTGAGAGGACAGAGTGAAGGAGTGTTCACATTTCTGCTCAGGCTCTGCCTTCAGACTCTCCCCACTCTCTCGCAGGTGTTGCTGACTAGAGATTTTGATGGGTCCTTAACTTCCTTTTTATGGGAGAGGCAACTTTATTGGTTCAGAACGTTTTATAATTCTATGAAATCCTACTCTATAAAAAGCAGGCTTGACCACACACTGGGTGGGGGGCTGTGCAAACTCCTGAGTTTTCCAAAAGATGTTTGCTTTTACTCAAAACGAAGATCTAGATAGTTAATGGAGGTGGACCAGCTGGAAAAGAGATCCACACCATCTAGAGGGGGTGGTTCCTTCCTGCCTGGCTGAAGAATACAGATGAAAGGAAGTATGGGAGCCTAAACTTAATTATTATCATCACTGCTCTTCTATTTAGAGAGCAAGAAACCTCCCCAATTACAGGGCTGGCAGAATACTTAGGAGAGGTCTCTGGTCTTTTTCCTTACCATTGGTCAGTACCACGTATGCAAACACTTCAGTTCAGAAGAGAATATACTTTGTTTCTGAACGACTTGAAGGGGAGGAAGTTCCATAAGTTTCCTTGGTGTTCCATTTAAGCTCCCAACAGCACCATCTTCTTAACTCAGCACGAATATTTACTAGCAGATTGGACTTGAACAAGTCACTTAATCTCTTGGAACCTTATTCGTCAAATCTGAATTCTAATAATGATCTGTGGAACATATTTTATTGTGGTGAAGATCAAACCAAACAACCCACGTAAAAGGGATTTTCCAACTGTGAAGTACTGCACAATGAAAAGCTCCTAGGATATTAAACATAATACCTACTCAAGCAGCACCTCTCAAGATAAAACACAATAAAAAAATATATGAATATCTTAGTAGACTTGGAAAACTAACTTGCTTCCCTGCTCCTAATACCTCATACTGAATAACATAATGGAAGGGGGTCAAAGAACATACATTCTGTCATTAAGACTTAAATTATTAATGTCCCTACACTTGGCTACTCTTTTGATTCCCCGACTCTAGTTTCCACGTCATCTCAATTATATTCCAAATGGATAAGGAAAATCATAGCCTTGTCCCATTACCTGGAACTGCGACTACTTCAATGCACTGAATCCATCTTTCAAAGCTTCTTTGGTTAATTAGCCTAAGGGATAGAATGAGGAGTATCTCCCTGGGTACCTGGTGCCTTCCATTAATGATGCAAGATTTCATTCTCTAGATAATTCTATTAAATGTTTTTCTTTTTGAAACACTGTCCAGAAAAAAAAATCACTCAAAATTGAGAGTCTTTGGGGTGTAGGTAATATTTTTGTATAACTCCCCCCCCCTTAACAGATTGCCCATTGTATTTTGGCAGAGGCAAAGGGTCTGAGTTTGGGTGAAGCTTTCGGATGTATTCAAAAGATCAGTACTGAAAAAGGAGTTACTTGCTGTTAAAATATAAAGAGAAAGGAAGAAAATAGAGATGAAATGGGAAAAGAACTTTTCACTCATTGGTTTTGGGTTGGCTGGGCTTTCAATGTAATCAATCTGTCTGATCTGGTATGATCCTATAAACATTACAAACAACTTTCAATTTTCATCTGAATGGACATCATATTAAGCTCCTGGATCTGTTTTCTCTAATATCTCCTAATACTTCAAGATACCTAGTTTGGTAAGATATGGCATGAAGACAAAGAGAAAAGGGGAGTTTTCAAAGTCTACCTTGATATCAAGTGGATATCCTCTTTGTAAATGCAAAGAAGCTTCTAAGTAGCTTCTACTGACTAATTGAATCTAATAATCACAAAACAAATACACTGACTTAACAGCACTGTTCGAAAGATTCTTTTCCTTTTCTAAAAAGTCAACTCTGTCATCAAATCTTTGGCCATGCAAGAAAAGCATGGCTCTAATTTCAAAGAAACAATAGTGAGAATTTGCCAAATAAGTCTGATAGCAATTGTTTTCTTCTTATCCACTGAAAAAGTTTTGAGATTTGTGCCAGTCACTATGCCAACTCCCTCTGTGTATTATCTCATTTAATTCTCATAACAAAAATATGAGGTAGATATCATTATCATTTTCATTTTTCAGAGGCTCATACTGGACTGAATAACTTTTTAAGGTTATATGACCAGTAGCCAGTGGAGCAAGGATGTGATTCATTTTTGTGGCTCTCCCAAGCTTTCTCTCTTAATCACTACAATAATACCAACTCCCAGAAGAGTTAAGTTACAGAAAACAAATTGAGTTGCCAAAAAAAGCTCTGCTCTGTTGTCTAATTCCCTCAAGAAGACCCACAGGATCACTACCACACCTTCTCCAAAGAGTGTCCCAGAAATGTTTGTGTCACCCAAACTTTTGCCTTTGGCTGTTGTTTTCCCACATGCCACAAGGTGGCTCAGTGTAGAGTGACCTCCCCTCTGAGTGTGAATGCCCAGAGGGTAGAAAAGGCGTGGGAACAAATTGCTGCATCTTGTCCTAACAGATTTCACTGGCACTGGCTCATCCTATCTTAGAGGCTTGAAGAGCCACACCTCAGCTGAAAGCTCAAATTTGTGTTCATTGGACTTAAGGGAGATTCATTTGAAGTTGGCTCCAATTTCTGATGGGAGTCTTCGCAAGCACCTTTCACCTAAGAGACCAGATGCTTACTGGTGATTGTTTCTTCAAATGCACAATTTAAATCCAGAAATAAATTATAAAATTTCAAGCAAAGAACTCTGGCTTGATTAAAAAACATCACACACACACGCACACACACACACACACACACACCAACTAGCTGCTAGTAGAGAACACCTGGGTAGGTGAAAAGCCCCTCAAGCAATAGATAATGAAGTTTGTAAAGAATGTCAAGTTTGCTAAATTGTGATCAAACTCCCCTCACCTACTCCCACTCCAAACGGACGCGATTCCACCTTCAACCTTTGGAGGAGGAATTTTTTCAGAGAGAAAATTCTGTTCGCCTATGGAAGAGTACCATGGGGTTTGCTCGTCGCAGAGGCTGAAATGAACTCTTTCACCTTGTTTAAATATTTAAAAACAGAAAAATCTCCTGATACAGGCAAATAGGTCATGAAGTGCCAAAAAATATATCTGAGAATACATCTGCTTTTGAGATCAGGACTCCTAATCATACTCTGTCCATTTTGATTTGCTTTATCGCTCAAATGTGAGAGTCACCAGAATCCTAGCACAAGGAATAACTTGCTTGCCCAGTGCCTCAGGAAAGGGAGATCCCTTCAGGGTAAATGAAATTAATGTCCTGTCATTCAAATGGGTGATTTTAGTTTCATTTGGTCATCTTTTGCCCTGAAGAAGTAAGAGACAGATTAATTTAACCCATGCATACTGGGTACAATGATTAATACGTACTCTACTGATTGAAGAGGATGGAGTAAGCGGGGAGACATGGGTGGAGGGTAAAGGCTTGGAAAGGGAAGGTAAAGGGAATCAGATACTTTTCACTTATTTGGCAATTATAACTTGAGCTGGCCCTGTGCTGACATCAAATCTTGTCCATCAGCTTTGTTTTCCTTCTAAGAAACAACAATCTATGGACCATTGCTTCCTTGCTCTATAATGCTCCATGTTACATGATTTGTTGTGAAATATCTCTGTTCAGAGTGAGAGGAACTGAGATAGAAGAAAAGCCTAGAAAGAGTATAATTAAAACTTTAAATTCTTTACCACTCTCTACTTAAGATTACTCTGAAGAGTAATCTTCACACTCCGTGTGGCCTCTGACCTCTAGGTAACCTTGGATCCCTATTAATTGTTTGCTTTTTTGAGAGAGAGAGATCACAAGTAGGCAGAGAGGCAGGCAGAGGCAGATAGGGAAGTAGGCTCCCTGCTGAGCAGAAAGCCCGATGTGGGGCTCGATCCCAGGACCCTGAGATGACCGGAGCCTAAGGCAGAGGCTTAACCCACTGAGCCACCTAGGCGCCCCAAGGATCCCTATTAATTGTATGTAGGCAGCAACCAACCCAAGTTAGAACTGGAATTTAGTCTCTCTGTGTAGAACTCTCATGTGTTAACTGGGGAGCTTCAAGGCAGCCATTTCCTGCCTTACAAACTGAGAAGCAGGGAAGGGTTATGGAGGAAGGGAGAGAGAGAACTAGCAGATAGGAGATAGGCAGAGTATTATGAATTTCTAGTTCCTTATCTCAGGTCATCAAACTCCATGGGATATCATTATAGCCTCATAATCAAGTCGCATTGATTTGTTTGAGATAAGGCAGTTACTGCGACTTGCAACCAAAGGTTTGTAATGAATACCAATCTTTGTGAATCTCTGTTCCTCAAGGGTGGGCAGGAGGCTTTCTCGATTCCTGATAATCGGATAGAATAAGTGTAGAATAAGTGGATGACAATAACGAGATGATTACTAGTCCTTCAATTATTTAACAAAGTTAAATCATTCAACTATTTAAGTCCTTGCCGTTAACTTGTTTGCAGTGTTTCTCCAAGCTTGATGCAAAGACCCCCTTCATCTAGGAATCTGCTTGTTACGATCCGTTCCCTGCTGAACCAGACTCACCAAAGGTGACCCAGGAATCTGCTGAATGATTCTTAAACACAGAAGAGTTTGGACACTAATAGATTAAAGAATCGATGCCAGAATTTCTGTTACTGGTTCTGGGAAGATGTATATGCTCCATCCATACTCTTGATGCTGAGATAAGAATTCTTCCACTTGTATTAAAGTATTAGGTATTAGGGTATTAGGTTTTGTTTGCTCAGGGGCACCAGCAAATCTTTCATCATATCCCCTTGGCTCAGCCATCCAGTTTTACCTCTTAGGCTTCTGCTTACCTCCCTTCACAGTTGGGGTTCTTAATTAGATCGCTTTCGCAGCTTTTTGGATCCAGAACTCTGCAATTTCTTCTGGAGGGGATTTGCCCGTGCAGCTGCAATTGCAGCAACAGAGAAAGTTAGTTTGTAGGCTCCCTGGGGGCCTTTGGCAAGATTTGGTGTAAGTTTTGTTTAAGCTCTTTAAAGCATCTCTGGCACAGGACCAAGAAATGGGCGCTGAAAAGGGGGGGAGGGGAATCAATGGCCCAATCAATATGATGAATATATGGCTCCATTAGCTACTTCCCGGTCTCTAGGATCTGAATGACGGTTTCTGCATTTTCTCTGTTGCAGGTTTTTGATGGCATTAGGGGAAGTTGTCGCTGCCTGTTTT
This sequence comes from Taxidea taxus jeffersonii, assembly GCA_003697995.1. Classification (NCBI taxonomy): domain Eukaryota; kingdom Metazoa; phylum Chordata; class Mammalia; order Carnivora; family Mustelidae; genus Taxidea; species Taxidea taxus. The sequence goes on from RCUC01144509.1 coordinate 138,680, forward strand.
GAAGACACCGCTCTTATCTCAATGGCTAGTTTGGGACATTTCCACACTTGAGACGTGAGAGACTTAAAGAGTCTCTTGGATCAACAAGTCTGTTTTCCCTCCCCCATCCTCCCAAGAGTTTAAGTCTTCTCAAGGACAAACTTCAGTTCCTCCAACCTACTCATTACCTGGTGATTTCACTCAGTGAATTCATTTCTTTGCTAGGCTGACTTGCACGCTGATCCTGATTTTTTTTTTTCCTCAAGTGCCTTGTTTAGCCACATTTTATGACTCTGCTCTTGACTGAGGCATACAGGTCAAACTGTTACTTTACAAAGGGAGGTTCACAAAGTGAGTATTTCTCAAGTAATTCTGGAAACTCGAGAGGAAATGAGTAGGGGACACAAAAGGGTACAAACTAGTTTGTTGAGCTTCCATATTGAAAAATAATGGCTCTACATAGAACATAAGCACTCTCCAGAGATGTTTCTACAAAACACACTTATAGTAGTCAAAGTAGTGTTGCTGAGAAAGGTTCCCTGGTGCAGGGTTACAGAAATAATTTCTAAACCCTAACCAAACTGAAAGGGGGTTTTCAGAATTGTCCTCTTTTCTTGCAGAGAGGTTAGGTACATACGATAAGTACTGAGTCAACATTTGTTTTTTGCTAACCACTCAGTAAATTCTAGAGCAGAGATCTTATACTAAGCTATAGCCCTAACAATGAAAGCGGGACCTGTTTAGAAGTTTATGTTTCTATTGTACAGGAGAATGACTTCCTAGCTTACGTGACTATGCCTTTATTAGAGGTTATTATGATGTAAAGGGATTTCAAGTTCTTAAGTGTTAAAAGGGGGGTAATAATGACTCTTCTTGCCTTACTGTATTTCCCTGGGGAATGCCCAACAGACCCCATGCATATCACTAAATTAACTTAAGATACAAGACCCTCTCCTCTAAGAATTCCTACAGGATGCAAACATGAGAGAGACTCTGTGGGCTTATGACCTAGTCACCAAGTTGGACTTAAAAGGACAAGTAAAGAAAATAGGGTAACATGTAAGACGCTAAATAAGGTGTTCAGATAATGGTACTGTGCATGTAATGGAGATGCTGAAGACACCTGAAGTGTCATCAAAAAAGTGGGGCTCGAAATTGTCTAAGACAGAGAGTTTGCTTATAGCAATAATAGGAGATGTGATTGGAACGCGACACTGGCACAAAACGGTCGGCAGAATATTTTGCCAATAAAAAGTTTATATTTCATTTTGTAGGCTACTACAGGATATCTACTTAAGTTTTAGGTTTCCTGACTGTCTAGGTACAAATGGAATTATATTTTTTTCAAATGAAAAAAGATGGATGTGTGCCAGTTAATCAAACAGGACAAAAGCTGTTTGCTCCTATTTAATGGATGATGATTAACACTGTAGACAATGCTTTAAACAGTGATTTTGCTCACCTGGAGTAAGTCCTAACTGTTTTCCATGAAAGTCAAGGCCCTACTCTTGACCTGTGACTTTGGGAAGACCATTCTGAGAAGTCACATTAATGAGTTTCAAATATGGAGCTTTTTTTTTCTTCTTTTTTAAACATGGAACTTTCTGACGATCTAACTTGATACATCACAACCCTTAACTTAACCTTCCCAAACAACAGTTGCTTCACTAAGTATTTCAGTCTTCCAGAAAGAATTGTATGGTAGATTCTGGGAAGCAATTTGGCAGAAACTACCAGAAAGAGCCTTATAAAGGGTCAGCCCATTGACCTACTAATTCCATGTCTTACAATCTCCCCTATCCATGTTAGAAGAATCTGAAACACATGAAGATGTTCATTTCAGTATTATCTATAATAGTAAAAAAAAAGGAGGAAAAAACAAATTTTTAATTGAAAACACAGTAGATATTACACAAATAAAATACCATAAAGCCATTGTCCTGGTAATAAATAACATTATTGGTATGAGGCTTAATGATATAAATCAAATAAGCAAGATGTATGTGAAACTTAGAATAGTTCTTAACATATTAGTGATTATGCACAGGTATTAAATATTATTAGTAATTATACAATGTAATCTAAAAAATGAAAATGTTCATAGAAAAGACAGAAAAAAATTGTTGAAGTGCTAATTATCATAGCATTATTACCAGGGTTGATCATTAATAAGCATAACAATTAAGAATGATTGTTTCAGTGTTTTACAAACTCTCCACAATAAGAAAAAAAGCCTATACAATTATAAAGAGAAACTCTTACCATCAAAGCTTAAATTTGGTTATCTTAAGCTTTTACTTATATGGAAGACCTCTCCCATCCTCAAACAGGGTGGTCATGAGGTGCCTCAAGAAAGTCCAAAACTCTATGCCTTTTAAAACTGGATCTCAAGAGATCTGAAAAAACCTAAGTCTAGAAAATTAGTCGAGGGGGTGTGCGGTTGGTTAAGTGACCAACTCTTGGTTTCAGCTCAGGTTGTGATCTGAGGGTCAGGGTCATGAGATGGAGCCCCACATCAGGCTCCACACTCAGCAAGGAGGCTGCTTGAGATTCTCTCTCCCTGTCCTTCTGCCCTTCCCACTTATGCACTCTCTCTTTCAAATAAATAAATAAACCTTATAAATTAATAAACCTTATATAGGAGGAGGAGAAAAGCAGGTGAGTGTGGTCTGGAGCCTGGCTGCCTGGGTTCAAATCCTGGCTCCACTACTTTTTGGTTGTATGAACTTGAGCAAGTCCCTTAGCCTTATGTTCAACTGCTGTTTCTCCTAGGAGGTTATTGTGAGGATGAAAGCATGTAAATGCAGAGTCCTTCAAATAGCACCTTGCTCTCTGCAAGAACTCAATAAATGTGAGCTATTACTAAATCAAAGGCTCCGTTTTTGAAGCTTGATTGTAAGTCTTGTGTTGAACCCTGTGGCTCCTTGTGCCCTAGGCTGCCTCTGGCCCGTGTTATATTTTGTCAGCTGTTTTAGTAAGGACATAAAGGAACTCCATGTAAAATGTCTTTCTAAACTCAGTCAAGAAAGGAAAAAGAACAGGTTCACAATTATTCACTCATAGGCACAAATGTCTTTTATAAACTGAGGACATCTTGCTTACACAGATGATTGGTTCGATAATGGGAGGGTAACTTTAATGAATTTACTAATTATCCATCCCAGCTCATAAAACAATTGGCCTTTAGTAAGGATGTTGGTGCATTATTCATAGCTGCCGAAGGAAGGACAGAAGCCATTGAAAAGGAAGACTTCTAAGGGAGGTGAGGGCCCAGGAAACAGGAAAGAATCTCAGCTTGGAGTTTGGTTTGGCCTCAATACTAACAGTTAACCCAATAAGAAAACAGAGCAGGGCCCTGTCCCCTGAATCCTATGGGGAACATGTTGGAATTTGTTGAGAAAAAGTCCAGATCTCTTGCAAAAGAGTTCCAGCACTTGGAGTTTTTGAGAATAACTATATTTGTCCCACTAATCACTAACTAACACAAATAAAATAGAGCTGCAAGACCATATAATTCTCAAATATTCATCAGTTGCATTATACTGAGATGCTTTCTTAGAAATATGTCTGAGGGAGTTTTGAAATCAGAACCCCCCCGCCTTTGCACCCCGGCCTGAAATGGAGTCTCTTTGAGAAGCTAGTCATACATTAATTCTATTGAAATATATGCTTCACTTGTTAGTGAAACAAAACAGTTTGAATTCACTAAGGTCACACTAAACCAGGCCTTTGCTCTGAAGTTAAAGGCTCTAAATAGATCAAAACATTCTTGGTAATGCCCTTGAGTGATCCATTTATTGCACTTAACTTTCTCATTACTTAAATGCAAAAGACTAAAGTTGAAGAGGCCAAAACATACATTTGGAAATTTCAGAAAACATAATAGGCTGAGAGAGATAATGTAATACTTCTCCATGAAGAGGAGAGCTTGAATATCTTGATTACAGCTTCTCTACCCATCCCTCACACATTCAAATCCAATATATGTGCTCTTATTAATGCGTGAGTGCAGAGATATGCATAAATGAATATTGATAAGGCAGGATACTGTATATTTATGAGGTTTTATATGTTTTCTCTTTATGTTTTATTTGTATTTATATCCAGTGCTGCATACTGTATGTATGTGTTTATAAGTATAGCAGCTATGAAAGAAATAAGATTTTAATCGATTTCATAATATTTTGCAACCACATATACACTACCATCTATTTCACTGATGTGTATTGCTGTGGAGGGGGATTGTGACACTTTCTATTGGTCTCAGTGAGGACTTGTAATAAATATCTTAGTGCTCAGGCGACATTTTATAAACAACCTTGTGTTATAATGCAACTGTATCCTTGAAATTTTACATGCATAAAAGTCAGAAATTTGAAGTTGTCATAGTAACATTAATTCCGGCCCTTTCCAAAAGTGCAGTATTTTGTCATATAACATAAAAAGTTAATGCTCGTGCCTCTGTGACTCGGCAGTGAGACTGGGTTATATTTGCCACAGAAATCATGAGTTTGGAGAGCTTTACTGTCGACATTTAGAATCAGAAGCATAACATGTTGCACTAAATTTTCCTAATTAAAAAAAATACAAGACAGAGTAACAAACTGGACAAAAGGGCAAAGAACAATGATTATTATTTTTGAAATGAACAAATGGAAGAAAGAAACGGGAAGATGTTAAAACATTTGTTGGGAGGAACTTAGTGACCCAGACGTGTTTACTCAAATATAGTCAGCATTTGAACAAAGACTCCAGCATGGGGGTTGGTGCATTTTGCCATGAATATACAGGTCTCGGTTCTGGATGAACAACATCTGGGTATAATGCTGCAGCAAACAAACAAGGCAGGGTGCCACATCTCTATCCCTAGGGATCTGCAAGAAGGAAATTAATAATTATATTTTGGGAGCAGGATAGACCAATACCTGTCTGAAGACAGGTTGCTGATTGGGACTGGTCTTTGAATGTCTTTTTTAATTCCAGGATTCTTCAGTAAAAGTAAATATTTCTCAATGTGCATATATAGAGCCTGAAGATGTGAGCTGGATGCCATGGTCATGTAAATTGCACCAAGAAAAGTAAAAGTAAAGTCTCCTTTTCTTAATCTGGAAGCCCAGAAATGGCAGTAGTGGGGAAAGGAGAGATGAGAGTGTTCCATGTCTCCTCTGACTGGCTAACGATGCTGGCAATGCCTCAGATGAAAATCCTTTGTTTGGCACCGGAACTCCAGAGCAGCCTCACCTGGACCTCGAGCTAACCTAAGCATATGGGCTCTTTCACAAGAAAGAGCTTGTATGTTCAGAGTTCAAGCAAATGTGCTCAGAGTTTCATTCCTTTTTTGGTCCCATCCGTGTAACTGAGGTCAATGATGGCAGAGTAACGTCATGTCTCCATTCTCTCTGGAACCTAAGTCAACCTACCCTCTTCTCAGGTCCTGCTCTTTGTCCTAATGTTCTTACCTCCTGGGGCAACTGTCACATTTTTTTTTTTTTCTAGTTACCATTTGCGCAAGAATGCTGGAATTCTCTGAGAATTTGTGACAGTACTGATTGGAATCTCTCCACAAAGGGAAGGTTTCCTTCTCCAGTAGAGAAGGAAAACCATTGCATTTTTAAGGAAGACCTTTTACCTTTGTTTATTATATACTATGTTCCCTTGAGTCTAGAAAGCCTGGCTATTAGAATTGGTGTGTGTATGTTAAGTGGTGGCTCCCTCTTCCCCCTGCAGAAAAAGCTGTTACCATATTAATGGTGCACCTTATAACTGAAGGCATCCTAGAAGTCAGGGAGTACAGTCATTTCAATGTCCTTCCCAGTCTGGTCTTTCCAATAACTCTGAGTTAAGCTACACATGATTTTGAAAAGGATGTCTTTTTATTTATTTTCATTCTGAGGTAGTTCTGGTGCATGATGTTGTGGCTGTTGCTGTTATCACTATTATTATGTTAATTTTAGTCACCACTTCATTCCCAAAACCATTGAGTTTGATTCCACCTCCATGAAGGAGCTCCTGTGGATATCAAAATTTCTCACAGTCACCTAAGTATCTACTGTCCACGGAGATGTCTTTGTCTGTGCATCTCCTCATGTTTGTCGCATGTTCTCCTCTTCTGAAACTGTTGACCACGCTTCCTCAAACATTTTTTCTCCTTAGCTTTCCTTCAGCTAATCTCTACACATCTTCTGCCTCCTCCCACTCTAAAATGTCTCTTCTTTCTGGTATTTTGGATATGATGTTCCTGTCACCTGCCTGATTATTTCACCCACTCCCTCAGCTTCAATTGTCATCTATATCTGCACTGTCTGATAGGTAACCACTGGCCACCTATGCTTCCTTAAATTAATTTTTTTCATCTTATTTTATATATTTTTCAATTTAAATTTTACTTAGTTAACATATAGTACAATATTGGCTTCTGGAGGTTCCTTAAGTTTAAATGAAATAAATTTAAAATTTAGTTCCGCAGTTACACTAACCACATTTCAAGTATTCACTAACCATGTCACGGCTGCCATATTGGACAGGATACAGCACAATTTCCTCATTGTAGAGTGTTCTATTGAATGGCCTGGCTCTGTATGCTCACAATTCCCAAACTGTATCTGAAATCTAAAATTCCTTCTGAAGTCCAAATTTACAGCTAACAGGTAGTTACAGAAGTAAAGTGGCAACAAAGTTCAGCATTCAGTTATTCAGGTGTTTTGGCTACCTGAGAGATTCACCTTTTGTGTTTGGACGTAGTTGATAGTAGTGACTCTTAACCTGTTCTCTGCCAAGGCGTCTGAGATAATCGACAACCATCTGAGCCTAGATTTTGACAGTAGCTAAAAATATCTTGCTGGCAGGTAGTGCTCAACCCTGATTTGAAATCATTGCAACTATTCATGGATAGCAATGGCCTGCAGCTTAGAGAAGATAGGCTGTCTATGGAAGCCCTTTTCAGAAATCAGTGGAATATAGACTCCTTTGTGTGCTTGCCCTTCCTGCCTCATATGCCCTGAGTTTCATCACCCTTCCTGAAATCTCCCTGAAACTAGTCCTTCTGTCCCCTTTGTCACTGTTCACAGCGTCAGCTTTTCTACCTTCCCCAGACTTTGACCACAGAGTCAGTTTTCTTCCTGTGTTTATCTCACACATATAGGCATCTGCCACCAGGTCTTGTTGGCTTCATCACCGTGCTCCGAATCACTACTCCCCTCCTCAGTCCCATGGCCAATTTGGAAAGTCAAGGCTTTGTGATCACTCAGCTGGATGACTGTAGTAGTTCCATTCCTTATTTCACCAACCCTCCCACCTTCCACTATCTGAGTAGCAGCTGTAATAATTTTGCCCTTATTTCCCTGGTTCCTCGGGACCTACACAAACTCCTTAGCGTGGTGTCCTAGAGACCGTGAATTACTTTTCCTCTCCCATTCCTTACTATTCCCATCCTACTACCATCTCTTCCAAACAGTTCCCATCTTCATGGTACAATATCACAGCCCTTTTCTCCATGAAGATTTTCCCCTGAGTTGTTTCTTTTCACACCCCAGCCAGTTGTGATCTCAAGCTCTTTATGGAAGTCTATGTCTATCTCAGGAGTCAGCAAACCCTGGCCCTCGGGCCAAATCTAGCCTACCTCCTGCTTTTGGACTGCTTGTGAGCTAAGGAACCAATTTTAAATGGTTGAAAAGAGCAATAAAAAGAAAAAGAATATTTTGCAGCATGTAAAGTTATATGAAATTCAAATCCCGATGTCCATACATAAAGTCTTATGGGAAGGCAACCATGCCCATTGATTGACAAATTGTCTATGCATTCTTTTGGCTATAATGGCAGATCCCAGCAGGGGTGACATTGACTCTATAGCCCACAAAGATGAATTTGCTTACTCTCTGGCTCTTTGTAGAAAACATTTGACAATGGCTGATCTATACTCACCTTTACATCTGTATCTATATACAATTTTTGAGATACCCATGACACTTTGTTTACATCTTTATAATTATCACTTGGGTAAGTTTACCTAATAGTTGTTTGCTTACTTGTCTTTGCAACTACCTGACAAATTATAAGCTCCTTGAGAGCGGATGTACTGAATTTATTATTCATTTTTGTGTCCCTTGCTAGCACTTAGCACAAAACCTTGCACATACAAAGTGCTCACTAAATATTTTTATTGAAGTGATAAAATATGGTTTGGTATGCAAAATCACTTCAGGCTTAACTTTGGTGTGAATTATAGCACATTGTGATATGTATGATATGTGATGTGTATATACACTCAAATACATGCACAGTACACACATACATGTATCACAAACAAATGTAAATATTTATATCTGCATAGTGTTTAAAAACAGAAGCTTGAGAGAGACAAAATTGATATAATAGCATGGAAATATATTGTGATGTTTATCAGATATGGACATGCATTCCAAATATTTTGTATTTGAACTGTCACCCATGCTCCCAATTGAGCTGTAGTATCTTCCTTATCTGATAAATGTTTAATCCTATTGTAAGTGGTGGAAACAATTACTCATTTGGGCTCTCATATTTTCAGCATATTTGTTCTTGTCAAAGAGTGTGCCTTTGACTATCAGTTCACACATTTGTTGGATGAAGTGATAAACAAATAGCCAAAGTGTGCCGGTTGCGGGATGATTTAACACTACATAATGCTTGTTTCTGCAGTCCAGAAGAGTGTCAACGACCTATCTTTCACAGACCATGTGCTTTGATTTTTGCCACATTGGTAAAAGATTCAGCTACGTAATTTCTTTTGGGTTCCTTTGGCCAAACTGTGCATATGTTTTGAGAAGAACGGCAGGAGTTCAACATGCGTCCATGGAACACAGCCCACAATGTTTGACATTCCAAAAACTTGGACCCACATCCTTGGCCCCAGGAGCATTGTGGTCTCATCTTGGGAGAGCCTCATAAGACTGGATGAAGAAAGAGGCAAAAGGCAGGAAAGCGTTACATTCAGAACCCTCTAACTTGTGGGTATAGCTTGAAATGTTAAGGATTGAAGTAGTTTGGCATGTAAGTATGAGATATTTGGCACAGCGTTGGACTTTGAACATTTGAGTTTGGGAATAGTTTGAGTAGTCTGTGGCTTTTGTTCTCAACCTTTTTTTTTTTTTCTTTCTGCAGAGGCCACAGGATGAACAGTCATTCACATGCAGACATTAGCCCCCCCTTACCAAGGTCAGACATTGTCACTGCGTCATCCCCCATCCTTATCAATTTGTAGGGTAGAGATGGCTGTCCACTGGATATGGATAACATGAGCTGAGGATGGCGTTTACACACAATTCTGCTCATCAAAGATAATCACACTTAAAATAATGGAAATAAGAAATGGTTTTTCATCAAAGGTCCAAGCGGGTGTGTTAATTTTTGCCAAAATGAGATTATATGATGTCTATGACTTTTCATCTTTTTGTTCAATAATATACCTTAACCATATTTCCATATCCTTTAATACACATTGGAATCACAACTTTGGATAACTGCCAGTGTTCTACTACATGGATATACCAGAGCTTATGCGGCCAATTCCCTGTGATGGGACACCGTGGCTATTTCTGCTTCTATTGCCAACGATGCTATGAGAAATTACCGAGCATTCATCTTTTCACACTTGCCTAAATTATTTCCTTAGGATGAAGACTTGGGAATAAATTTGCCAATTGGAATAGTAGGTGAAATCCCCAGGCATCAGTCATTATTGCCAAATTACCTTCTAGGTAATTGGTACCTAATTTTGTTGCCAGAAGCAGTGACAGCCCTTTCCCTACCTCTCCCACCCCTGACCAGATATTATCATTATAAATATTTTCCAGTTTGAAAAAGAAAAGGGTGTCTCACAGTTACTTTCACATTTCTAATATTATATATAAGGTTAAACAGGTTGTGTGTGTGTGTGTGTGTGTGTGTGTGTGTGTAGTGACTATTTTTATTTTTGGACACATCATGTAGCAGTTAAGAGTATGGGCTTTGGGATTAGGATGTGTGGGTCCATTTCTGATTCCAATATTTACCGGCTCTGTTGCCTTGGGCAAGTTACCTACACAGCCTATATTTCAGCTTCTTCATTTGTAAAATGGGGACATCAATAGAGCCTTCCATACCAGTTTGCTGTGAGTAATAAATAGGATATATCACATAAAATACCTTAACATCATTCTCTGAACATAGTAAACATTGAGGAAATGTTAGAGGTTGCAAGAGAGATTGTCAAAGCATTAACGACATCCATTTGTATCTTCCTAGGTTATGTTGGTATGGTGATGAGTCAAAGCTGCATTCATGCACTCATTCTAGCTTGGTCTAGTTTGATCGGAAGTAAAGAGGTACCCAAGAAATTCAAGTGTGGGTATAGCTACAGGCTGGTCTCAGAACCATACCAACGTTCTTGCAGAACCCTGGAATGAGGGGGAACCCAGGGTCTTTCCATACTATATTTCTGTGATTAGATAAAAATTGAATTTTCTTAGAACTAGTGCTTGGCTTCTTTCCATCATTTCCTGAAACACTTGCCAATACCTGAACTGAGCCCTACCGTTTAAGAAGGAAACCCTGGCCAAAGAAGAAATTGCATTTGAAGGAAGCAAAACCATGGCCAGAGCCAGAAGTTTACTTGAACAGTAGGAGGCTATGAGCTCACGGGCAAAGAGGCCAAACTCCTAGCCTTGCTGATGGCTGCAGAGTCCATGTGGCCATGATTGTTTTAAAGACTTTTCTTAATCCTGGGAGAACTTTTCATCCATCTGTGTGATTTTCGATGTAAGTGACCAGCTGCTTTAAAATAGACGAGGCATATGATGCGGACACTCACTACATCTTGAGAAGAAGGAGGGAATTCGTTCACTTGAAACTGCATCTCTGTCATTTCTGCATGGTTCACCCCTGCATTCTCTTTCCCCAAATCATCTCATGTTAATAGGAAAGACTCCTTCCATCCTCTCTTAATCCAAATAAATGGCACCTTTTCATCCCTGAGCTGGTTTCTTCAGGTGGTGTGCAGTTGCCTTTTTTAGTGCCTTTGAAATCTGGGTTGGTTTTCACCACAACTACAGGAGAATAAGGGAATGAGATGTTTCAACACAGATGTCTCATGTCTCAGGATGCAGGTGAGAAAGGACTTCAAGAGATTTCGAACCTTGCTTTACCTTGATTTTCTAGTGCCCACCTAAATGCAATCAATAAGCCAGCCTAGTTAAGAAATGAGTGATTTGGGAGATTCAGGAACACTTCAGACTGGATCAGGTTATTTAGCACAGGTGTTTTAATAATTGTAATGTAGTGAAAAACCTCACACTGCCGGATGGCCCTCAGACTCACAGTGGGTGCCTTGTGCTTGGACCCAGTTCTGTCCTTGAAGACAAGGGGAGCTGTGAGCCTGAAGCAATTTCAAAGCTCGAGCCTCAGATGGAAAGCTGACAGGAATGGAGTTCTGGCAGCCGCTACACCTTTGTCTGGGTTGAGCTTGAAGTCCGTGCTTTCTGGAGGCATTTCTTTGTAGCTGCATTTACAATTAGCACATTGAAAAAGGGGGTTAGAAGGGAAGGCTACACACTACGTGGCAATCGGAGAAACTCGGAATGCCACTCATTGCATTTTTTTCCCAAGGAATCTCAGGAACACATGAAGCACAGGTGGCAACGTGACGGAGGGGAGGGTGAGTGTAAGGGGGGTGATAATTGATGGGGGCCGGGAGTCCAGACCGCAGCTGTCCCCAGGTGCACCCAACCGCATCTGTTCTTCGCGAGGTACTAGGCAGTAGCAGGTTTTGGATTATTTAAGCAGAGGAAAACAAATCAGGAAAGTTAACAAAGCTCCTGGAGGAGGAAGGTGAGGAGGTGTGATTGCCACATCTGAAGAAGGAAGCTTTCAAGAAAGGAATAAATTGCATTGGGGTTGGGGGGGTTGGCAGCTAGTATCAGAGACACCTCCTTTCGCATCACCTGTGAACTTCATGGTTCTGAAAAAGGCGTGCAGGTGTAGGGGGAGGACTCTGTGGCTCCACACTGTCCCGCTCTTTTGAGCAAGTGTTGGATTTCGTCATGTGGTGAATTTGTGTGAAACGTGGACGGGAATGACAAAATTGAGATAAGATTGTACCCTTCCTATCTTTATCATTCTGATCCCCCCCCCCCATCGTTATTGCGACTACAGGAAGGAAATAGAACTATCTGCAGCTACCAGGAACGTTCTCCCAAGCCAGTGTTCCCCCAAGTCTCCTTGATGCAATGATATTGGTAAAAGAAATAAATTCATTTACCGGATGTGATACTTAATGCAGGCCTGAGTCTGGAGTCCCACTGTCTGTCCTGAGTCAATGAGGAGGAAGGCCAAATTGACAACATTGGAATGATGGGAAACCCAGGCCATTTGTCATCCACAATTCAAATCATATGATATATTTGGAGATTTCCCCTGACATGGTTCATATTGGAAAAATCTTGAAAGGTCTCCACGACATAACAGTAAAATCTGACTATGAGAAAAACTGGTTATTTTTCTCTTTTTTCTTTTTTTTTTCCTATGTATATATAACTTTTCAAAGGCGGTGTTAAGGGTTTACCTGCTTTGATTTATGGGAATATAAAGACATTGTGAGAGAGGTTAAGTCAGAGTATAATTGGAAGTTTTCTTACTGTCTCATGATGTTTCCTACGTTAAGTGGCAGATGATTTTTTTCATGGAGTAAGTGGCTAGGCATTTACAGGGAGGGGTGCTGAAGGAGAGGCATGGCAAAGCCATGGAGAGGGTGCTCTCTGCACCTTAAAAGTGTATGATGAAGGATAAAGTGTCCTGGAGGCTAAACAAATTACCACAAAGGGTAAATTCCTCAGGAACTCCTAAAGAGTTCTGGTAACTATTTACTCTGATATTTGGGTTTGAGTTACTTTTATTCTTCTACATTGTGAAAAGTATATCAGGTGGTATATTTAGCACATCCAATAAACACTTCTTTAGCTATATAGAGCAAAAATTAAGGGTTTTATTTCAAGAGGAATGAGAACAAAACAAGTACATTCAGTCTGTGGAATGCTTTGGAATAAGCATATTGACTTTAGGTCAAGAAACAACACTTTTGTTGTCAGCGACGCAACCCAGGCAGTTTTGAACACTTGTACCAACGTTTAAATGGTATTCATAATTGATGCTTTGGTGAACTTACTGAGTCCATCAGAGAGCATGCTTTCAGCTGCAAGTAACAGAATATGCTATTAAAAGTGGATTCAATAATGGGAAGAATTTATATGCTCGAAAACAGGAGCATTGGAAAGAGATAATTCCAGGATTTATTAAATCGGTGGCCCAGACATGATACTAATGACCCAGGTTCTATCTGTCCATTCCCTACCTTTAGCTGGTTGGCATTTTCCCCTCAGTTTGTTTCCTCAAGGAAGCAGGATGCTCTCTGTGGTCTTAGATGTTACATCCTTATATTTATGAGCATGAAGAGAGACAGATAAGAGGCAATTTCTCCTTAAGTGTCTTCTTTGCCAAGGAAGAAAACTTTTTTTTTTTTCAGAAGCTCTATTTTTTTTTTTAAAGATTTTATTTATTGGTCAGAGAGAGAGAAAGAGAGAGAGAGAGAGAAAGAGAGCACAAGCAGGGGGAATAGCAGGCAGAGGGAGAAGCAGGCCACCTGTTGAGCAAGGAGCCCAATGCGGGACTCAATCCCAGGATCCTGGGATCATGATTTGAGGTGAAGGCAGGCTCTTAACTGACTGAGCCACCCAGGTGTCCCTTTTCAGAAGCTCCTTTGAAGATATTCCTTAGAGTCTCACTGGTCTTAGCTAAACACTTGCAAGAGGAATAGAGTTATTGAAAATAGCTTACACTATTTAAGACATTGTGCATATTAAATTTTGACATAGCTGTTTCATCCTGGGGCACTTCTATATGCCATATCCATACTTCCTGATCCAAAGAGAAGAAATTTAAAAGATAATTATTATTTAATAATAAAAAGATGTTTTTTTAAAAGATAGAAAAAACTGTCTAGTATTATGCACATGTAACAGCAGCACTGTGTTAAACTTTAAGCTCCATATAAAAATGGGAAATTTCTATCTTGTGCGGTGTATCTCCAGTACATGGAATAGTGCCTGAGAAGTACTAAAAGTTCAATCAGCATTTGTTGAAGAAATAAATCCTTGCTCCATATCCATTCCAGATTCCCACTGGGTCCCCCACTTGTGTCCTGATTCTCTCACCCACGAACTTCCCTCCAAACCCGGTCCCTCTGGAAGTCCTAGTACATTTCTCAGCCCATACCTGAGCCTTGTCCATTCCTCACTCCATCACTGACACCCTGCCCGTTTCTCTACCCAGCTCTGGTGTAACCTCACTACCTCTCCAAGACTTTCTATTTATTTCCAAGAGCTGTTGATAGTATCACAGGTGTCCATAAATATTTCTTGCACCTGTTAAACTCTACCTCCCTTATAGATATGTCACCTATGAAGCTGTTTGGGAGAGATACCCTGATGAAGGCCATGGAAGCTGGTACTTCCCCTTCCAAAAACAACAAAAAAATCATGACTGCTTGTACCAAGAGGGCTGTGCCCCAGCTCTCAGATCTCAAACTTGTCCAAGTGGGGTTAAGTTTTCAGTGGTCCTCACGACCTTGGGATTACATTGTGCTCTTGCCAGAAAAACCAAGAAGGCTCACATTCTCATGGTGGCCCAGTTTATCTTATAAGCAGCAAATAGTGATTCTTCTGTTTATTTTCTCCTGGGTTCTTCATTTTGTTCCCTTGAGACACTGAGCCACGGCCTGAGTCTCTGGGGCCAAGGACTGACCTTTTTATCACAGGTCACTATCTGTCCACCGTCTTTTCTCATCTCCAAACGCACAACTGCATGAATTTGAGGCAGGCTCAGCTGGGAACACCAATAACACATTTAGGGTTTTTCCTTTTCTCCCTTCCTGAAAGAACTTCAGTGCTTCCTGCAGAAGTGCAGAGACCTATAACAGGTTCAAGGTGTCAGAAGCACCTACTGAAAGGACTCGATCTCTAATTGTTTTGACAGCTCTTTCATTCCATGGTTCTCTGATTTGTTAATTTGTGAGGCACCATGAGTGCCAGTATGGGTGCTGTGAGTGCCCTATACATATCCTTGCAAGGATTTCCCTCTCCAGGCTCCCAAAGCTGCTTATGCAAGCACTTTGAGCTCTGTCTGGAGGACCCTTCTTCTGGTCCCTGGGGGATGGGTGGCCCAGCCATAGGGCAAATTGGAGACTTAATGTCCCTAGAAGCAGCTTTCAATAGGCACACAAGGAGTTAGCGGATAGTATCCGATCGCTGAGGACCCTAGTCGAGATAAGTCAGAGATGCGTCCCAGACTAGTTCCCACAGGTCCCTAGAAGCATTCTCAGTTGTCCACAGAGATTATCTCCTTGAAATGCACATTTTACTAACTTTTTTTTTGAGTGGGAGGCAGGGGCAGCAGGAGAGGGAAGGAGAGAATCTTGATCAGGATCCACAGTGTGGAGCCTGTCATGGGGCTCGATCCCACGACTCTGAGTTCATGACCTGAGCCAAAATCCAAAGCCAGATGCTTAACTGACTGAGCCATCCAGGGCGCCCCCTGTCTCTTTGTTTGTCTCATTTCCCCCTACCTATGCTTTCTAGAGTTTTCTGGGATCATGTTCCAAATATTCTCTTTGCACTCAACTCCTTATGTCAGAGTCTTGTTCTGGAGGAACTAAATCAAGAGAGTATTAAGCCTACTTGGATTAACTTAAAAAACCCTCACTGTCAAATGTACTTAGATTGAGATTGGAGTTGTATTCCCATTAGGGACAAATTCAAGGGAATTCAGAGGAGGATAATTTCTGTGTTAGTTTCAGTAAAGGGCATGAGATATTTTGGAGACCAAAAAAGGAAAAAAAAAAAAAAAGACAATGCAAATGTGAAGATTTCCAAGAATAATACCTTGAGTTTTTGTGACATTTTCTCCCTTGTTTATAAGACATATTCCTACAATATAAATGTACAGGAGGTTTTCTTTAAAAATTTTGACTTTCTTATGTAGTGCTTCTGTTGTTGACAGTAACTCCAACTGCCTCTTGTTTGGTACTGAAGTTCATACAACAGACTATGAGCCAAAGTTAGTGATTAACTGTTTTGAAAGAATCTCCCAAAATACACTTGTTTGTAATATGTCTTGCTTTTGTGTCTCAGGTGTAAAATAATTGGCATTTCATGCCCAATTTGCCTTTTGCAAGCGATATGTTATGTACAGTGGGACTTAAGTGTCTTTGTAGGACTCATATTTGGAGTTAGTGGTTCAGGGTATTGCCATAGTCCTGGTTTCCCTGGAGGAGAGTCTTCTTGTTTGCCATCTCTACTTTCGTCCAGGTCATCATGAAAATGCCCAATTTTCCTTCTGAAGTAGATTGATTCCATTTTAAATGCAACAATTCATGAAATGTATTTTATCTTCTCTCTGAGT
Source organism: Taxidea taxus jeffersonii (assembly GCA_003697995.1). NCBI lineage: Eukaryota > Metazoa > Chordata > Mammalia > Carnivora > Mustelidae > Taxidea > Taxidea taxus. The sequence continues at coordinate 155,123 of RCUC01144509.1, forward strand.
AACATTCTCTGATTCTCAACTGTATTTTCCCTTTTGCAGAAATAGAATGACGGTCTCAAACAATCCTAAGTGGTTGGAAGAAGTTAACTCCATTGCTTTCTTTTGATGGCAGGAGTTGGAGACCAGAGCAGCTTTTTTTGACACACTCAGTTTGCTGTGCTTTTATTAAGGTATATGTAACTATATTAAAAATCAATATGTATTTAAAAATTATTTTAAATGAGAAAGTGTAGGGGCACCTGGGTAGCTCAGTGGGTTAAAGCCTCTGCCTTCGGCTCAGGTCATGATCTCAGGGTCCTGGGATCAAGCCTCACATCGGGCTCTCTGCT